>VZTF01000769.1:773859-1038436 GCA_013397755.1 Cnemophilus loriae
CCCTCAGCCGGCGGGACCAGGTGGGACCGGAGCCCCACCTCCCTCGGCCGGCCCGCAGACGCTCTGCCAGCCCTCCCACCCCTGCCGGCCGCTCCTCCCCGCCCCCTCCGCACCTCGGGCCCTCTCCCGGGCACCGCCCCGCCCCGTGCCCGCACCGCGTCCATTTGCTGGGTGCCGCGTCAATCAAGAAAAGATGCCCTTTTGATTGGCTGTCAGGTGGCGGCGCTCCCGCCCCTGGACAGAGGGCCGCGCTGGCGGCGCGGCGCGCAGGCGCGTATGGAGTGTTGTCCCGGGGGTGGGCATGTTCCGAGGAGAGGAGCGGCCGCCACCGCGCCGCGGGGAGGGGGCGGGCGCGGGAGCGGGAGCAGGAGCGGGGCCGCCGCCGCCGGGGAGCCAGCCTCACTTCCTAGGAGTGCGGGGAGACCACAGCCTGCCGGGGGCTGCGAGCGGTGCCACAGACAGACCTGTGCGTGTGCATCTCTCTCTCTCTCTCTCTGTCTCTTTTGCATGTGCCTGTAGGACTCTCCACACACGCGCGCACATTCCCACCCACCCGCCGGACGGGCTGGGCTGGGGTACGGGAGGGCGACGCGGGTGGCGGGGCAGTAGCTCTCCAGTCTTCCCCGCGGGGCAGCGCTCGCTCGCCCGCCCGCCGCCAGCAGCAGCCGCACGGGGCAGAGTGCTGCGGGGCGGCCGGAGCGGAGCCGGGACGGGCGCGGGCGGCGGGGCGGGATGCGCTCCGCCTGCCTCCCGCGGCACTGAAGCCACCGCGGCCGGAGGGAGGGGAGCCTCGTCCGGAGAGACGCTTCGCCTGCGCTCCGCTCCGCCGCGGGGGCTGAGGAGCTTCCGTGCCGCCGCCTGCTCCCGGCTCTCCCGGCGGCCGCTCTCGCCCTTGGCACACGGCCGTGCGGTGCCAGTCTGTGCGAATGCGTGCGCCGGGAGCCAGGTCCGTGTGCGTGCCGCTGCCCCCGCCTGCCCTGCGGGTTCCTGCCTGCCTGCTGCCCGCGCTGCCTTCCTCTGCTCCCTCCTCCCGCTCCTGTCCCCGCTCCTCCGCGGCCTCTTTTGTTGTGCGGTGCCGGGCATGTGCCCGCGGCCGGCGGGCGTAGGGACGGGCAGGGGCGCGGCGCGGAGCCGGGCGCGGGTGTGTTCCCCCCTCCCGACTGTCGGTGTTGACAATAAATCCGGGATCGCTTCTGCCAGTGTAAACCTGGGCCAGGTGGGTTTAAGCTGTTTGTCGTGAAAAGTTAAGCTTGTTCCTAAACATGCCCTGATCTTGCCCTTTCCTGCCCGCGGAGAAGGAAATGTTGCCTCGCAGGCTGCGGCGGGTTCTATGACAAGATGTTTTTGGAGCACCTTGTGAGCCTGTGTTTCTCTGTCGTTGCGGCCAGCTTGGCTCCCAGATGGCCAATTCCCTCAACGGCCGGAACCCGCGCAAGGGACGGATCCTGGGCTTCATCGATGCCATTCAGGATGCTGTGGGCCCCCCCAAGCAGGCAGCTGCCGACCGCAGGACTGTGGAGAAGACCTGGAAGCTTATGGACAAAGTGGTGGGTGTCTCTGTGTATCCGTGTATACACACAGTGAAGAATGGGGCTATTTAAATAGGTACACATGAGCAAACAGCTTCTTCCTGCAGCTCTGAATGCTGTGCTGCATGTGCCTCGGGAAGTAAGGGGACTTATGTTTTAGGTTATTTAAGCATCATTTGTCTTTTTTATTTTTTTTTTTTTTCCTTTCCAGTGGCCTCTGGCTATGTTTTTTTAATCTTGGTTTGTGGAAGGAAAACAAATGTGTGTGTTTGCCTTAGGCTATTGTTATTTTCAGATCCTTTAAAATGACTCAAAGTTGAAGAGCTGTCCTAACCAAAAGCTGCTTAACTTAGACTTGTAATCACGTATTCTGTGCGTTTCGTGTTGGATCACACTGTTAGTCTGCAAACAAGACCTCTGAAGTATTAAACTTCGGTTAAGCTAATTGTCCTGTGAGATATGTTGGTGATGGCAACATAGATGTGTTTGTGCTTTTAGGAATGTGCGTGGGGACTGGGGGATGTCACTCTTGTCAGTTTAGTAAACAGATTAGTATGGCATGCCTAACTTTTTAAGTATGTGTTCTGCATTTTAATGACTTATAAATACGTCTACTCTTAATTTTGAAACTAGAAATACACTGTACTGAAACTCATTTTTCAGGAAGTGGGGGGATAGACTGTAGCTTTTTAAGCTCCTATGCTTCCCTTCACCAGCCTGATACATTTTGTTTAGTATTCTACGAAATGACAGCTTGTATCACGATAGATTATGTAGAAGAGTGCCTTACCAATGGTAGGAAGTTTGATTGTAACATGACTTGCTGTTCAGGAGATGCAGGCGCTCAGCTTTGCACACGGAGTGATGCTTAAAAGCTTCCTCTTGAAACTGCTGAGCAGTGAGGATTACTACCTGTTGGCCCTGGGTCTGTGTGGTGATACAGTTACCACTTTTTAAGTCACAGATTCTCTGTGATTTAGTGTAACTCTTTGCTTTCCTTGTGGCTCTTGTGAAATAAGATGTTCAACATTTCTTAACGTTTGTAATTAGTTATACTGGCAGGGTGCAGACTATTTCATGTAATATGCCTGTACAAGTGTTAATGTATTTTTTAAGGTGCTTGTAGGCTCTTTTTTGATGCTCCAGTAATGGTAGCTGTATTTCTATTGCATTTGCTGATAGCGATTATAAACTGAAACCCCAGCTTTGATAAAAATGGTTACTATCACAAAGACTGTTGACATTTTGCTGTCAATGATCAGGATGCTGTTAGCAGTGAGTTCTCTTGTACTGAGAACTGCAAGTATAAATACCTGAAAGTAGGTACTCTTCTTCAGTAGGAGGAAGTTTTCAGCTTGGGAGCTAGGAATCTGGTTTGTTATTGAAACCACGTGAGGAATGCATAGCTCTGATTTCCCTGTGTCAGGCCTTTCACAGATCTATATAATAGTAAGGTTACACTCTGATTTGTTTGTATAATCACAGTTACCAGAAAGATTTTACCCCACTGCTTAGACTTCTGGATTGCTTTCACTCATCTAATACAGGATAACTGTATTTGTCACAGCCCATCAGAACAGCCAGGAAGGCCTGTTTGGTAGAAGTCACTGGAAAGGCTGGACATTGTGCTGTGCTTCCTTTTTCATTTTACTGGATAAGTGTCCTCAATTTGTATCTTTAATGTATCATCTTTAAGCTGCTCTCAGTTAATCAAATTTTATTTCCAAATTGTATTAAAGTATACCAGACAGGATGATGTCATAGTGTGAGAATGCTCTAGCTTGTTGCTTGAGTTTTTAGCATTTGTTACTTGTAGTGAAAGGATGTGTTTGAGCAAATTTAATATACTGGCAAACAAATTTAAATCTCATAGCCTTGTGTGGCAGTAGGCACAGGAAGGTCATTTTTTCTTCTGCCTAGAACAAACCCAGGGATTAAAATCAGAAATAGAAACCTGCTCAATCAACTGTTGTTTTAAATACCATTTCTGGAGTGTGTCCTATGACTGATTTCTGTGGTGGGTCACTGATCAAATTAATACTTAGTAAGGGCGGTAGCTCTGCCAAGTCAGTGGGGTGCTACCCATAGTAAGGTTGTGGCTTAGAGGCCTATTTTACTTGTTGTAATAACAGTTATTATGCTTGTTTATTCTTTAACTATAGTAGCTGTGATAACCATCTTATTGCTGCAGTAAGGTAGCTGAAGTTTTCTCCCATTCTAAAGATGTTAAGAAAATGAAGAATGGAAACAAAGCAAAGCTATTATCTTGACCAAACACTGAAAAAAGAGCAGCCTTAAAAACTAGTGGCAGAGCTCAATAATTTCTGGTTTGCATTTTTGTCTTTTTTAAAATTGCCATCTTTTACCTTTCCTTCATTTCTTTCTGTAATTTTGTCCTCTGGCAGATGAGGTTTTCTGTATGAATTACTTGTTTGCAACAATAGGGGATTAACCAATGCTACAAACACTCCTACCCTATAAGAACTGTACTATGAGGGTGGTTTTGTGGTGTATGCAAAAATTCTGGCTACCTAGACACCATGCAAACTTCTTTGTGTAGAATTGGTTATGTGTCCTGCTTTCAAATAGTTCAGATTTCATGATAATGTCAGTTTTCCATGGGCTGATACTTTAGGTTGGAATATTGCAGTTCTGTTTGGGTGTTTTCTCTTCAAACTTTTATTATCAGTCTGAAAGTAATCATGGATTTTGAAAAAGAGTTCTTTAGCAGAACAGAATGTTGGAATAGTGCTCCTGCCTAGAGCCTTGTTTGTGAAAGTTACCCTAAGCAACATTCTTGCAGGGAATAAAAAAAAAAAAACTGCATGTAGGTAATCAGTGAATGTAAATTGTTATCTATATATCTTTCCTTTTTATACTTCATACACTGGGATCTGTACTTTTTGTGGTTTAGTGGTATGTCTTATGTGAATTTACAATACTAACTGCATTATTAAAGGGAAAGCAACTGTTAGCATCAATGTCAAGTTTCCCTACTGCTTTTCTCATGGGTAAGCAGTAGCTTTACCATTAAGAACCAAAATTACATTAATTCCTGTGCAATGCAAAGGATATTTCTTTTATGGTTTAGAAGGCTAGCCTTGTTTTCCAGTGCTTGTATTGTATAAGAAATTTGGCCATACATCTCTGGACTTGTAGGAAGCAAATGACTGGTTTTAAAACATGATGTATATTTTAGAAAGTTTGTATCATGTAAATAAATGAAAAATGAATATTGTTAACAAATAACTCAGGTTGTCCTTTAAACTATGTATAAATCACATGGGGTTGTTTTTCTGAGATTGTAAACCTAGTGGCTTTTAAAACCTAGACCCTATCCATGTAGTACTACTAGAGACTAATGGTATGTTGAGACTATCTTTGGGAGAGAATTACTACTATGTAAACATCAGAGTAGTTAGGTCAGTTTACTGCTTGGGCTATTTAGAGTTGTCTGTACTATTTTTTCACTCTTGTGGGATTCGAGCTGATGGAATCGTGACACTTTCTGGACGGGATTTTTAAAAACAGGTATATTTCATCAACTTTCAAGCACTTTTCATTCCTCCTATGCCTTGGGCCTGAAAATAATTAAATTTTCTACAGTGAAGATTAACAATATTGTCTAAACTATTTGGGTGCGCTGTCATGGCCCACCAGTTGCTTGACTCTGACTGAATAAATGGGGATGGCATTGATTGGCTATTTAGTAATTATTTAAGAGCAAACTAGAGTGCTTCTCCAAAGCTTATACTATCGACTTAGTGAGTAAAAGCTGTGTTACCTCTGCAGCTTAGTATTGTGGTTTTCTTTAAATTAACATCTGTCAGCATCTTAGTATAGAGCATGGTAGTTGAAACTATGTGTGCATTGGTTGTCCTTTGCAAAGCTTCATGTAATTGATTCTGTGGTCAAAGTTGGTAGGAAATCTTACGTCCTGCATACGCTGCTTATGAAAAAAGAATACAAAATTAAACAGAGAAACAGAAGCTTCTCTCTTTCTAATTGGAAGAAAGTAAAATCACCTTCCAAAGTCAACTGTCCTTGTGTGTCTGTGGCGTCAGCATTCTTATTGTTTATTCTTCCACTATGGAAACATATGGCTCAGTTGCAGTGTGGCAGCTGTTGAACAAGCACTTACTGTATTCTCAGGCAAAAAGATTGGCGTTTGGGTCACCTCTGCTTATATTCTGACGAGAGCTTTTTTTCTGTGGAAAATGAAATGCATTGTAGTTAAGGTAACTTCAGGCAGGAAGAAATCTATGTCGAAGAAGCATAATGTTCAAACTTGGACCATTTTCCTTGTTAGCCCCTCCTGATTAAGTTTTCCAGAATTCATTGTTGGTTGCATTGGATGTTGGGGATTGCTGGAGAATTGTTATGGTATCTTAACTGCAGAGCTACCTTTATGCTGTTTGTGATGTGTCAAAGCGTTTTCTAATTCTTTGAGTATTTTGTACAGCTTGGCAGAGGACGCTTGTTCTGTTGGGCAGTTTGGAAGTGTAGTTTTGGAAGTGTGTGAGCACTGATGCTCCGATTGTTCTGGCCCATTCACTGCAGCTGAAAACAGTGTTTAGCGGATGTCCTACTCATTAGATACTTATTCTGTTTTAGCTGAGTTACTTTCCTTGTATTGTCTTTGACTAGCATTAGGTGTTTAAACAGATTGTGTTAAGGCTGCTATACTTTACTTGAGCAAGGGTCCTTTTGTCAAATGAGTCAAGGGCTTTCAACTTTGCTTTGAAAAGTGAATAGAAGATAGTTTTTAGCAAGAATTAATTGTCTATGTACAATAGGCCTCCATTACTCTCATCTGTGATGATGCTATGAAATAATGCCTTGTAATTTAAGTTAAGTATCTTCAAAAGTGTTATGAGTAGTGGCATTTATTTTGGTTAGGAGTAGAGGAGGAGAGAAGGGAAGAGGGGGTTAATGTTTTTTCTGCAAAGGAGCTAGAGTTATCTTGTCTGGAAGTTCCAGAGTTAACTGTTTCAAAATCAGTTTCTGGTAGATTAGGGTAATGCCTCAGTTTTCACGGAGTTGCACTCTTACTGTTTCTGTGATTCTGGATTAAGTACTTGGATTTTCCCTGAGTGTGAGCTAGTGAAAGGAGCTTAATTTGTCTCAGTTTGCCTCAGTAAGAGGTATTTTTTACTAACTTGCTTACTGCTTGTCATTTTTCACACTGAATGCTTGCTAAATATATACACGCTTACTTCCAGTCATAACAATACAAAAATCTCACAGTGATATGATTCATGTCCGCTCCGAATGTGTTGGTGAGAGTTGCCTTGTAAAGTGCAATATAGAGGTCTTTATTGTAGGGGTGTTGGGGTTTTTTTTATTTGTTTGTTTTGAATTCTGTTTTCTTTTGAAGAAAGGTCTCGGCAAATCTTTTGCGTCAGCAGGTGTCATTTCTTATTGCTTACTTTTAATTGTGAACTGCTGTGGTATGTGTCAGGACATCCTGACTGGAAACCATATGGTTTACCAACCATCTCCTTACAGACTTACTTCCTTTGAAGCCTTGTGTACTCTGTAAAGTGAAGGAAACCTTATGCTACTTCAATGGATCACTGCTTTGAATGTAATATTAATATTTTTTTCAGTTATCATACATAAAACTAATGAAGGTGTTGAATAGAATTTTTGTGTGGCTTTCTTAAAAGCTTGTTCTAAAATGGAAGGTTCAGGTAATGTGCTGCATGTATCTCTCCAAATTCAGCAGAAAATGAAGCCTTGTAAACCATCTTGTGTGTAATGATGTGAGACTGAAGAAAACTTTCTAGAACTTCTGAAAGAGAAAATAGTTCTTCCTTATAACTGAGTATTCCTTTTGTATAGCTGAATGGACTGACTGTTGAAAATACAGCAACCAGAATAAGCAAATTGCTTTTTCTTGTTTTTTTAGTATTTTAATGGTATTTCTAATATATATGAAATCACTTATGTTTTGCTTGTTGGCACATCCGATCAAAAAGATAGACTTCAGAAAGATAATTAATTCTTTGTTCATGAGATTTAAGTTAGGATAAATAAGTAATTCAGAATCATTGCAGCCTTCTCTGCTTGTGGTCTGCTCTCATTGCTGACTCTTTTCTCTCAATAAACATTTTGATCTTTCAGATTTTTTTTTCCCTTGTGCTTGTTACTTCAGAAAGTTGTAAGGCCTGATCAGTGACAGACTTTTGTCACCTGTAGTTGGTCTTGTGAAGAATGTCAGTCTGGTTTCAAGTTTTCACTAAACCAGAAATCACGATGAACTCAAAGTTCAGAGGAAAAAAATCTGGTTTTCGCAAAGATTTTCACTTCTGTATTTGGGATTCCAGTTTTTCTTACTCTTCTACTGAAAGAAATTCATGTATTTCTCTGCATGGATGATTTTCAGGTCTATCTACACATGTAAGATTCGTTGCCCGTGTTTCTGACATCTCCTTAGAGAATTCTATCTGTCAGCTTAACTTTAGTGCTTTTCTGATCTTTAAAAAATGCTATCATATCCAACCTTTACTCTTTGAGAATCCTGCTTTAGACATCTCTTAACCCACAGCTGGGGCCCTGTTGTCCTGTTGTTTTATCCTTGATGATCTTATCTTTATCACATAAAATATAAACAAGTTATTTTCAGTGTCAAAGTCTCTTGTAGTTCTGGATTGCAGTTTCAGATTTCTTTACCGGTCAAGAGATGACCAAATATCTTTATGCTTTACTTTTTTTTTTGCTTCCTTCCAGCTTGTTCTCAGCTTAAGGGAGTTCCTTTATAAGCCATTAAATTATTTGAGAGCTTGCTCTGAAACTTTGCTGTTTATATCTAGAAATACCAAGCTGCTCGTGTTCAGTCTCTGAACCACTCTTCAGCATGCTGAACAGCTCATGTATTCATATTTGCCTGCTTCTGTTTTGTTTTTTTTTTTTCCCCCTACTGAGATGTAAATTTCTCTGAGGTAAGGACTGTTCTACAGCACATCAGAAGGCTTCTTGATGTATTACTTGGTCTGAAAGTTGAAAGAATAATAGAAATTACTAAAATAACAGTCGGTGAAATGAGGAGAGCTATTGCAAATGTCATGTTTTAAATACTGTTTTGAATGGCGCTGGACTTTTTAAAAACTTCTTAGTGCTTGACTTTTGTCCACTCTACCTCCACTTTTCTAACTGTGACTGCTTGTTACCTCAGTCTAATTGCCTGGTTGTGTTCTTGTGCTATGTATGTTTCAGAGGGTAAGAAACTATTACGTGTTTGCTTTGCTTTTTGGGGTGCATGAAGGTCTGTTAGTGGCAGCAGTCTTAAGACAGTGAATTTCTCAATGGTGTAGATGTAGAAATTGCAGGAGAGGTCAGCAATAATGATAGAGCTTTGAGTTTAGAGAGGTGAGCATTATAGGAGACAGGTTTTTTCCCCCTCTTGCCCAGAAATGCTCAAGGCGGCACTTTTTTCAAGTTGATAGATTAGTAGGAATAGGAATCTGCTTTCAGCAGTATTAAGATGTTTTTATAACCTCGTTAGTTACCTCAAAAGAATGTCAAAGTTGCTAATATATAATGTGGCAATGTCCAAATGATGCCTATAAAACTTTTATACCACATGGTCTTAATTTTTTCATAAGGATTTGCATATGTACAGCTGCACACACATCTAGAATATGTCCCTATGCAATGTTTTAGATGAGCCTGAATAGCTCAGTGCAACAGCAGTCAAAAACTACCTTTTAGTTTTAGTCTCTTTTCTTACTAGAACAGAATATTACAGAATAAACTATCAGAAAATTTAGATAGCCACAAGACAATTCTAATCTTGTTATGTTAAGGATGTGTAGGAAACAAAGAGTACCTTTCTCTTCCAGTAACATTTCCAGTGGAGACTAGATTCAAATAAAGGTACTTGATTAGCCTGAACTTATTCTTTGAGTAATATATATTCAATTAATATTTGTGCCATTTGGGATCACAGTGATTCCAAGTCCATTGAGATGTTTTCTTCTGTTTGGTTTAAGTGGCAAAGTTTTAGTAGTGAAGGGGCTACAGGGTTACTTTCTCTGAGGCACTGCCAGAAGCTTCCCACCTGTCCAATAGAGCCAGTACCAGCCGGCTCGAAGATGGACCTGCTGCTGGCCAAGGCCAATCCCATGGGCAACAGTGGTGCCTCTGGGGTAATGTCTTAGAGAAGGGGGGAGAAAAGCTACTGTGCAGAAGCAAATTGCAGCCAGGGAAGAGGAGAGTGAGAATATGTGAGAGAAACAACTCTGCAGCCCTGCCAGCTCAGTGAAGGAGGGGGGAGGTTCCAGGTGCTGTAGCAGAGATTCCCCTGCAGCCCATGGTGAAAACCATGCAGGTCCACGGTGGAGCTGACATTCACTGTGAGCCATGGAGGACTCCACGCCAGAGCAGGCTGATGCCTGAAGGAGGCTGTGACACCATAAGGAACCTGTGCTAGAACACACTCCTGGCAGGACCTGTGGCCCCATGGAGAGAGGAGCCCACATTGGAGCAGGTTTCCTGGCAGGACTTGTGACCCTGCAGAGGACCCATGCTGGAGCAGTCTGTTCCTGAAGGGCTGCACCCTGTGGAGGGGATATGTTCTAGAGGAGTTCATGAAGAACTGCGGTCCGTGGGAAAGACTCATGTTGGGGAAATTCAAGGATGACTGCCTCCTGTGGGAGGGAACCCTGTCTGGAGCAAGGGAAGAGTGTGAGGAGTCCTCCCACTGAGGAGGGAGGAGTGGCAGAGACAAGGTGTGATGAACTGACCACAGCCACCATCCACCTGTGCTACTGCGAGGGCGGAGGTAGAGTGGAGAATAACATTAGGCCCAGGAAGGAAGGAGTGGGGGGTGGAATGTGTTTTTAAGGTTTGGTTTTATTTTCTTGTTACCCTGCTCTGATTTGATTGGTAATTAAATGAATTAAGTTCCCCAAGTCGAGGCTATTTCAGCTGTGACAGTATTTGGTGGATGATCTCTCCCTGTCCTATGAGTCTTTCGTTAGGGGTAGGGGAATGAGAAAGAAGCTTTGGTGGGCAACTCCTCATCCAGCCAAAAGCAAAGCACTGAACTATTCCAGCCAGGAGGTGGAAAACAATGAGTTTATAATATTTTGTTTCCTGGTTTACAGTATCTGTTTTTGAGTGATGTAAAGTCTGTCTGTTGTAGGTAATAACTTTTGAACCACTGTCACAGTTCAGACCATTTTCTTATGTGCAGAGCTTTTAAAATTAAATTTCCCTAGGGTCTAAGAGGCTATATTGTTGGATAAAGAGAGGCAGCAGATGACAAAGTAATTTATGTCAGTTCTTAGAAGATACTTAAACATCTGTAGGTAAGTTAACCGGCAGCAAACAGATCCGTATGAAAGTAATGCTCTTGGCATTTGTTGCATGCTGTGTTTTGATATGCTCCTTAGCATATATTAGACAGGAAAAGACATACTTTAAGGGCAGAGCCACAAAATATGGAGGAAAGCTTGTTTGCTTTTTATAGATGTGACAAGATTAAGTCAGATTTTGCCTCTTTTGACATTGGAGACTATGGTGGAATTTCACAGAATATAAATGAAGTAGGATTTAATTCTTTGGGACTGGAGGTTAGAGAAGTATTTTATACCTGATAAATTTGAAAATATCAAAACAATTTTTGTCTCAATGTATTTCTTGTCTTTTACATTCTCTTGTTTTTGCTTATAGGTGAGATTGTGCCAAAACCCAAAGCTTCAACTCAAAAACAGCCCACCTTATATACTTGACATTCTACCTGACACTTACCAACATTTGCGACTTATACTGAGCAAATACGACGACAACCAGAAACTTGCACAACTCAGTGAGAATGAGTATTTTAAAATCTACATTGACAGTCTTATGAAAAAATCAAAACGGGCCATAAGACTCTTTAAAGAAGGAAAGGAAAGAATGTATGAGGAGCAGTCACAGGACAGGTAAGTGAAATACTTAAATATGAAGTAGGTCGTCTGGTCTGTCTGCATTCTTAACACTGTTGTCTGCAGCCATTGCGTTTTGACATTTTTAATTATTCAAAGAGCAGAAATATTTATTGCTTGGATTCATTGACCCTGCAGGTCAATCAGTAATTTGCTGGATTTGTTTCACTGTATGCTCTTATCTGTCACTTTGTGACCTTTAAAACCAAGTGCATTTCCTTCATAAAACATTCATTTCATTGTAATTACTTATTCACAGGGCTTACAGTATGTAGCTTTTCCTGTGGTAGAGACAGTGACTGTTAACTTGGATTGAGCTTGACCTCCCTCCCTACCCTAGTTCCTTAAACTCTGGGAGCCAAAGTTGACTTGGAGTTTTCACAAGTGATGGAATGAAGCAAGACAATATTCACACTTTTCAGATATTATGTGATGTTTTGGTAAGGTAATGATAGTGGTAGTTTCATGCTGAGAAACCTTTTCAGAAACCTAATGGATTCTTGATTTGCAATGGTTTAGTTTTAATAAAAGGAATTAATGTCCTCTTTATCTGCACTCTTGGTGGTAACTGAAGAGGTTTATAATTGATTTGATTACCTGATAGTTTAAAAAATAATATTTCAGGAAATTCTGTGCAAGATCTGCAATCTTGTTTGTGGAAGAGGGGGATACAACATTGTTGTGGCCATTAGTCTTTGCCTTGTGTGGTATTAATTTAAATCTATTCCAGTGAAAGACGATGCTCTTTCTGAAGTCTCCTCTTTTTAGAGGAGATAGTGGGGATGAGATGTTGAGTGAATGGAGGATCGAATTCCTGCTCTTCTGTCTGTCTGCACCTGAACTCTGAGGCAGGCATGGTTGCAGTATGGTTTTACAGCTGGTGAAATTGTCGGGAGAAGCAGTGAAATGTCTACATTCTTGTAAATGTCACTGCTGTTATGTTTGAATTATACATATGTTCCTTCCAGATCTTTGGCAGTGATTTTAGCTACTCAGTCTACTGTGGTAGTCTTCTGGGCTTTGTAGGGTGTCTGAAGTTTGCTTGACATCTAAGGAATTTTTTCTTAAAGTAGATCAAGACTGTCCAGTTGTGAATATACTTGGGCAAAAATGCTCCAAGGGGAGCAAAATACACTGTTTAAGCTGTTTTAGTGATCAGTAAAGATTTTGATGAATGAATGGTTTTTGTGTTTGAATTTGTGTGTAAAGCAGTGTTTTCACTGTAGATGCATTCTTACCAGAACTCCTGAGACAGTTGTTCAGCACTGAGCCTATGGCTACCTAT
Organism: Cnemophilus loriae; assembly: GCA_013397755.1. Classification (NCBI taxonomy): domain Eukaryota; kingdom Metazoa; phylum Chordata; class Aves; order Passeriformes; family Corvidae; genus Cnemophilus; species Cnemophilus loriae. The sequence goes on from VZTF01000769.1 coordinate 786,606, forward strand.
TTTAGGCATCCCATCTTGTGTATGTACAGAAGTCATTGTGTTGCAAAGGAAATATGAACTTGTTATGGTAAGGGAAATTTGACAGAAGTGGTTGAATTATTTTGGTTTTATTTTGACTTGCCTGTGTTGTATGAAACCCTAATCTAGTTACAGGTTTGCTTAAATTTAGCAAAAATTAAAGCCAGTTTCAATGTCACTTTTTCAAAATACTTGCTATAAGCTCTGTACAGTCATTCAGGCAGTATTTTAGTAACTGTATCTAGTTGCTAGAATTGCTTCTTTCCAGTTACCCATTTCATTTCCTGCATTAGGGTAACAGTGGTGATAGAAAGATGTCTTCTGTGAAGCAGAGAGTTTTTGAAGAAGGTGTAGTTAGCATATTTAATGTCTATTTGGGCCATTCTTGTGAGATGGTTGGAGAGGAGGGATTTTAAAACAAATCAGAGTAATGCAGTGCACTGAATCACAACAACTACTTCAGGCTTTTAAAATTAGTATTTCAGAGGGTGACAACTATCTTATTTTGCCTAACTAATGGAGTTCAGAGCTTAAGAAAAGGAGTGTAATAGAGATTGTTGGTTGTGTTTCCTATACATATCACATTCTGACTGTATGTCAGAATGCTTAAGTAAAAAACTTGTAAGCATTACTGTAAACATTAGCTCATGACCCATATCATTCCAAGTAAAAGTCTGTATCTTTATGGTTTCAGTGCATCCTCTTTCATCTACTGGTGATGGTTAATCTGTGTGTGTGTCCTAGTTTTAAGGTGAATGAAAGTATACTTGTTTGCTGAGCCATATGACAGTATCTAAGCATTGCAAAGCAGTGCTTCAACATACTTGAACATGCTGATTCTTGGTAGGTTAGCAAAAGAAGTTTTTAATGTGTTTAGCTTCTTTGCTTCCAAATATGCCTGCTTTAACCTTATTTGTTAGCATTATAATGTAATTGTAGGAGTGATCATTTAAAGATTGTATTTTTGAAGATACTTCTAAGATGACTGTCAAATTGAAGTAGTCAATTTGTAGTAGAAAAATTGGGAAATTGTCAGTTTTAAAAAAAGGCAAGGCAAATGTTGGCACCTGGACAGTTTCTGTGGTTTTCATTCTTATTCTGTTTTGCTTTCTGGATAAAAGGGCATCATGGAAAAGAGAAATGCTTCATTCTTCATAAATTTGATTGGTATAATTTTAACCTGTTAGCATTATTGGCTAATCTTCAATTCTATAGTGGTGGTACATTTAGGAACCGGTGCCAATATACATGTGATCCTATTTGTGTGATGACACCAAAATTACTCCATTGAGAATAATTTATCATAAATTTTAGTTTTCAAAGATCCTGTGAATGAATTTTTGCTTTCAAAGATCTTGTGGGTGAAACAAGTTAGAGAAGCAGCACTAATGCAGTGTAAGCCTTTGTTTTAGCCATTTGTACATGATCTGACTGGCACAGTATCTTGTTTCCATATCAAACACATATGATAGCCATTTAATAGTAGTTGGTGCTGTCATTCTGTACTCTGTTGGATGAGCCTTCCTCCAAAGGGAAAATAGGGTTTGCAAGTTTGTTTTTTGTGATTAACTGCATCTGTTTTCTGGGTATGGTGTCTTCTACAAAATTATGTCCTTTCAGTCTTCTTGCTTAATGAAGTAAGAGATAATGTCCAGTAAGTTCTGTAAACTGTATTAGATACAGGCTGCACAGAAGTCTTTCTATGAATGAAGTAATTTTAAGATCTTTTTGTCACAGATTTTACTTTTTAAAAGGTTATTAACACAAGCTTATTAGAATTACTGGTTCAGGCTCATCTACTCTTAAAAAGCTTTCTGTGTCTTTGAAGGTTTTGGGGGTTGTCTTTTTTTTGTTCCTTTTCTTTGTTCCCTTTGTTTGTTGGGAAGTAAACTAAAGCTGGAAAGCGTAGTTTCTGTGAAGTCCAAACTTCCTTCCCTTTTGCTGCATTCCAGAATTATGCATTCAGAAAAAATAAAAACTTTGTAGAATGGCAGTTTTTGAGACAAATGTGTTATCCAGGTGTCGAAATCAAGCACATAAGTTATAGTAATAAGACTATAGGAGGAATAAAGTGGCAGTGGGGAGATAACATTTGGATTCATTCAAGGTGCTGGACACAGTCTTCACTTCTTACTAATGGAGACAAGTCGGAGGTTTCCTGTGATTTTCTGTAAATCATATCTTTAGAAGAATGTGACTTGAAATGGAACTTATTCCCTGACTTTTAATATTGCTTGCATTCTGCTATAGGCCCTTTATATGAGGAGAGGCAGAAAAGTATAAAACCATGGTGTATTCTTATTTTTAATAATCTCTTAAAATGCTCTTTGGTTCAGCCAGAATTAGTTGTCTGTTTGTTTTAAAGTGGTATTCCAGAAGTGGAAGATGAAAGATGGCTATTTCTTAAGTAGTGGATGGTATGGATGAAGATACCAAGAGGAGAAGACCTGTGGTTGTTTTGTGATCAGTGTAGAAAGGTGTGCATGAGGGAAATGTCAGAGTCAAAGAAGTCCTTCAAAGCTTAGGACTTCTGTTTCTGTCTAGAAATTACTTACTAAATTCTCCTGTGCATCTGGCCATTTGGTGTCTTGATTCAAATTATGTGTTTCTATATTGTACAGCTTGTTTAAACGTTGGTGCAGAATGCTTATAGTCCCTTAAGTCTTCTGAGGCGGTCTTGTACCTGCAATTCAAACGATAGATCAAGTTCTTCTTTGTTACTGTTCATGTTGTTTAGTGTGTTTATAGAGTATTCCATTTCTCTTCCTTAAGTCTCTGTCGACATCTGAGATCAGTTATGGCTCTTGGATCAAGTCCTTGAACTAGTACATTAAAGCACACAACGTTCTTTCTGCTGCAGAAATTTCTCACCCATTTTTCCTTATCCTGAGAGTACAGACTTGATAAGAGGTTAAAATAGTATCAAGATGGGTGTCAGCTGTGCCAGCTGTAATGCGGTAGCCCTTTGTGTACTTCTGTCCTGTGGTAAGTGTGAGATAACTTACCCTGCTTCCTTGAATTACCTCCTCTTGTATCACAGCCTTGCTGTGTTATTTATAGGAATTTAGGAAGTTTATAACTTAGCTAGCCTCACAACTCGTTTATGTCTCCAGGCAGAGGAGGTTTTGTTGATTGTGGGAAGGATCAGGAAGAGTAAAGTTTTATTTCAAGATGATTTTGTTTGGAGAAGTTAAGATTGTTTTGGCTGATGGCTTCCTTGTTTGACAAATAGAATGTACAGATTCAGAAAAGGATGTTAATGGCCCTTTTCATAGAGCCAGTTTTGGCTTTGGTTTAACATCACATAGATAACTTGGTAATTGCCAAATAAAAGCTATGGGCTCCTTGGAATCCTATGATTTGTTCCATTTTCCAAGCATATTATGTAGTTTTTGGTCTCCAGTTAATTCTGAGCTGAGCTTATACATACCATCAATCTGCTGTTTAACATGATATGTAAATGCCTAAACTTAAACTGTCTCAACACATTTTAGAGATATAATATATTGACTGTTTTACTCTAATCATGCTGAAGCTGAGCGAAAGGAATCTAGTATTTGTTTTTTCCCCTCTTGTATTTATTTACCTGTATTTTTAGATGATTCCTTCACTAGATTTTTCGTAAAAGAAGTTGCCTTACTCTGCTTGAAAGTCTTCTGGAGTGTTGGCTCATTGCTTCTGTGCTGTCCCTAGAAAAAGGAGGGCACTTTCTCTTTCAATGTATAACGTAAAATAAGGTAATTGGGAATGGGACTTGGCTACAATAAATAGCCTCGAATAAAGAGGCTTCTTCTGAGGAAAAGTGAGTGCATGACTGATTAGATGGGGTTGTATGAGAGGAGGAAATGCAGTGAATTTTTTTTTTTTTTAAGCTTTTATGTTATGGTGAGAATTTCCACCCTCTTCTCCCCTCCTGTTCCTTAGATGTGATGTAAAACCAGATGTGAACCAAACAGCTTTAATAAACCCTTTGGTGTACCTGACCCACATGAGTAGTTGAGCTTTAGTGCAGATTTGGTGGAGCACAAGCCGTTTGCTATTTTTGGTTATAGTTTAAATTAAAAAAGGAATGTTACACAAACACAGTTTTCAGACAAAGAGACTCTTGTTGCAGAAGGCAGGTGAGAACGCGTGGAGGTTACAAATGGTAGGGCAGTATTATGACAGCTTGTTCTCAGCACAAATGCAAACAGGCTGTGTGACTGCAGTTGTTGTAAGGCAGTATTTAAATTTTAGATTTTTTTTTTTTATCATCTTCACTGCTTGGGGGCGGGTATTATCAAATGAGAACAAAGGAAGTATTAGTACCAGAGTTACTTAAAGGCAACTATTTATTCAGATTGCAGAGGAAGATAAGGATTTTAAAACCACAAAAGATCTTAATGAAAAAATAATGGCTTATAAATTCTTATAATTGATTTAGATCCTTGATTCGTATCTAGTTGTGTAGAGGAGAGATATGTGCACTTTGTCTTTTACTTTTTACTCTTATAAAATTAAACAGCATTTTGTATGTTTGTGGAATGTCTCTTTCAAGCATCATCTTACAAGTAATGTGGTGTTGACAGTCATGTCTGAGTAGAGTTCAGCTGGTTGTAAGGGGATATATACACAGTCTGATATAATCCTTGTTGTCTTTTGTATAATTATTTATGCCTGTGTAAGTGTGCATGATGCTGTTTCCAAATTTCAAGGTGCCATACCCACTTTGGGCAGGTGTGAAAGCTCTCAAAAAGCACAGTTAGGGGAAACAGTCCTGCAGGCTTTCCGTATATTAGTTTCCTTTATGATAAACCTAATGATAATTCTCCTGCTAGGATTATACAATATGACTGTTGCAATGTCTAAAATGATGTAGTTTTCCATATGATTTCAATTTTTCTTTAGAGCACGTAATATAGGATGGCACAATGAACTGGGGGAAATAGGTGGGTTTCTGAACATGCAGTACTTTTGGTCAGAGATGTCTGGAAATACTCTATTGCAGTGAGGATACCAGTACCCATTTCTGGTCTGCAAAAGCTCTGTGTCTCACATCCCTTCCCCATACTTGCCTGCAGGGTCTGTGTAGGGAACAGCTGTGCTTGTTGGAGCGGGCCATGGTCACCAACTATAAATAGAGCTGTTTTCTTAGGTATGATAAAGCCCAAGTTAGCAACTTTGGGAACTTTCTGAAGAGCAGACAGCACTGACTCCTGAATTTAGCATGTAGAAAGGAAGGCTCCTGTAATAGACCTGAATGCATCTTTCATCATTCACTTTTCTATGCACATTTGATTTTTAGAAAATTTGGTCTCTGCTTCTCTATCTCAGAAGCATTCTGTGTTCAGTGATACGGTATTTGTTTTAGGATGCCTTCAACACTAGCCTGCATGACGCAAGCTGCTTGCCGTGCGAGCAGGAACACAGAGAAAGATTATAGAAGAAAGGATCCATTTTTGTGAAATGTATGCCTAAACTTTTATAAGCACATCTAATTTTATTTTCAGGCTATAAAAATGAAATGGTTTCCTTTTCCTAATCTTCTGTGGCATTGTTTTCCATTAAAAATTAGAAACATGAAAGAATAAAAATCTGCTTTTATTCTCTAAAGAAGTGGAAAAAAAAGTTGGGAATAATGACTTTCAAGTGCTACGCTTGCTGTTTAGTCAATAGAAGCTCTTTGAATGTAAAGTAAAGCCAGTTTATAGAAACAAATGTGCTATAGTGGTAATCCTTTTGTCCAAGGAATGCTTGATCGAAAAAACAGCCTAGAAGACATGCTTGCTGTGTATCAAACCTATAGTAAAGACAGTTTCACTAACCTGTAAAGAGTAAGAAATAACCTTCATCTGAAAAAGTGGCAGTATATGTTTTGATTAACACAGTTGAAGTTTTAGTTCAAAACAAAAGTGACAGAGTGGGATATTGATGAAAAAGCTGATGGATGGAACTACTCTATTCCATTCATTAAAATCTGGCATGCTAGGGAGTACTTCGATAATGTCATGGAATTTTAAAAATACTTTGTGATCATTTGACTTAAGTTTTTTTTCTCTTCTTATTGTGTTCTTTGTTTCAGTATTAGTAAAGTTAATTTACTTGAATCATACTAAAAATAACAGAGTTAATGTAATTATTTAGCAAGTCTTTTTATCAGTAGCTGCACATTTGCAAGCTTTATCTTTACAGATTCTGCAGTAATACTGTGCATGCTCTAGAATGAGGCAAAGCTTTAATATTGTTAATTTATATTGGAGGAACAAGGATTTGTGGTTAAAAAGGTAGGTTTGCTGTTGTCTGCACAAAACAGTTTTGTTGCTTGCAAGATGAATATGTTGGCATGTTTCATTCTTTTATATTGAGCAATTCTGTATTATTTAAAGGCATGTTCTCTTGAGAGCCAGTTTAGGAATATAATTTGCTTGATTTGAAAGAAAATGTGATATTTACACAGAAGACTGTGCGATGAACACAAATATTAAAAAAATCCAAATAAACAGGATGAGTAATTCACAGAAAGGACCAAGAGTAAACTCTGAAAAGAAGCACATCTTAACCCGTAGTACAAATGGAAAAAGAAGTCAATAATTGAATTTATATGAAGAATAAAACTTCCTGAGCAAGAAATCAGGTGACTGTCATCAGTGTCTCGTTCATAATGTAGATGACTGAAAACATTTTTAATCTTTCTGGTTTGAGTGCAACCAAGGTATTCATTATTGAAATGGTTTTATATTTGTCTCTAGCATATGGTAAAACGTTGAGTACTTTCACCATCATTTGCTCAGATTTCATGTTGGAATTAAAGAGCTATCCTGTCTCGTAATGGAAGATTTTCCCCATAATCTGTTTCATTACCTAATTTTTAATATTGCGTGAAGTGAAATACATATTGAATAGTATATTGACTTTATTCTTGCAAAAATGTTGGCAAATCAGAAAATTGGTGAAGAAATAATTGTCATTTGGTCATAGTAATTATTACTCTTCTTCTTCTGGTGTGTCTGATGTAGAGGTAGATTTAACTGTATTTCTTCCTACTATGATATAAGACAATAAACTAAAGGGGAAACATAGAAGTAGCAGATGCCGAAGAAACACATTTCTGAGGTATGTGATGAAAGATTATAGTACATGGTAGCATATGGATTGAGCTAAATTTAATTTCTGAATGGGTAAGGTTGTTGTGATCTCTCTGTAAGAGGACTTTCATTTATAATTCTTGAATGGTCAAACGGTGGAGATGTAATTTTAGCACAGTATCTGATGCATTGTGTAGATCAGGACTCCACTGGAGACCTGTTACTAGCTGATTTTTGGCAAGCTGTGACTCTTCAGTGGGAGGAAAATTTTTGGGGAAAATAATTGAATTTAATTTTTTTCTTTTACTTGATACCATTGTGGGAGAGTTCACAAAACGCATTCTTGCTTTCCTCTAAGATAAAACAGTGAAACTATATGGCTTTGAAATTTGAAGCAACAATAAAAAGGGAAATGACTCCTATATTCTGTAGCAAAAACGTGTGAAGATTACCTTATTTATTCCACGATTCTTACTCAAAGTTATCACTAGTAATAGTTTGAGCCTTACTTAATTTTGTCTGTGATACTGAACAGATTTGTCTGTAGAAATAAAATCCACAACCGTATCTCATTTTAAATATTGGCCCCAGTTTTGCATCTAACTTGCACAATGCAAATGTCTCCTGGTGGGGAGGAATACTGAATAATAAGATGTGAAAGTCTTATCAGCTCCTGATTAGCTGCTATCTCTGTCTTTTGAGTTCCAATCCAAAGTATTGCACTGTGTCTGTTTATGTTGATATGACCAAGAGTGGACAATATCAAGACTCTCGAGAAAGTGCTTGATGTATTGCAGGATTGGATTAAAAACGGGGTACCGATGGCAGAAAGAAAAGGATCCATTGGCTTGTTTATAAGTGAGTAAAATAAGGGTCTCTTGCGAATGCTGATTAATTATATCTGGGGACCCAGTGTTCACCTTTTTTTTCTAGTATCTGTTGGCTAACTTATGTTCTTGATTTAGGAAAGATACTCCCCAATTTAGTGTTCCCACAATCTCCAAACCACAGGCTGCCACTTGCTCCCCTCCTTTTCCCCTCTCCCTCCCTGCTGCAGCAGGTTGGAGAGGAGAATTGGAGGCACAAAAGGCAAAGATAGGAACAATTTACTGGAAGCAGCAGTGAGATAAGAAAAGGAACAGTAGCAGTAACAATGTTAATAACAAAAGTGGTACAAAAGGGAGAGTGCGGAGCTTGACCTGACTGCAGCCATGCTCCCTCTGGCTCAGAACCAGCATTCCCACCGCTCTGACCAGAAGGCAATGACCTGAGGTGGTATGGAATAACATCGGGATCTTGGCCATGCCCCTGTCCCAGCTAATCAAAAAATTAACCCTGCCCTGACCAGAACCAGGACACACATTCAAAGTGAAACCTGCATACTTAATAGAAAATCTGTGACCACTCTCTAGCTTGCGTAGAGGATTATTCTGTGACAAATTCTGGTCTTGATTACAGTAAGAATAAAGAAACATTTTAATTAGCCTAATTGTTTCTTCTGTGTGTGTGTGTGTACGCTAAGCCTCAGTGATATTCTGAAGGCTTTTACTAACCTCTTTATTTGTCCTGAAAAAACCCAAACACCTTCACTGGCTCTATATCAGGAATCCTGTTACTTTTTAAGAGGTGATAAGTTAATTTGTTAGCTATTACTCTTAAAATAGGGCATTTTGGGCAATACAGTATTGTTTAAGAAATGACTACCTGAGAAAAAATTTGCCTCCTGTTACAAGTTAAAGAGCATTAATGTAAGACAGACAAATATATTAGCATCTGTTTTCAAATTGTTCCAATGGAAAATGGTCCTTAGCCAACAGAATATTTTGTGAATTCATCTCACAGTTGATTCAGAGTCATGAATGTCTGTCATGGGAAGTATGAAATGCAGGGTCAGTAATAAAACGCCTTGTACCCAAGAACATTTGTTAGAACAATGTTTAATTTTTTTTAAAAGCAGTCATTAATTGTTGAGACCTTACAGGTGTATATCCTAGAGTAGGCCTTTAATTCTAGCTACTCTCTAGTGGGAGAGTGTGAAAAGACAAAGAGAAACACCTTCAGATGTTTTTCATGTCAGCATTTTGAACAGTTAATGGGGCTACAGAGAATTAGTCATTGTGTAACTTGCAAAAATTAAATTATTGTGTTACCAGATCACTTTAATGTTTAGTATGAAAATCCCTGAGCACCATTCTTATTTTTGGAGAGAACTTAGTTTTGATGGAAGAAAAATAATTTCTTTAAAGTCAAAATTAAAAGTTTCAGCAAATATGGTATGTAAGCTTTCCATCAGTACACTTAGGGTAGAGTGTGTAAGTTGTATTTAATACTCTATGAATGTCATGCATGTTAAAGGAAGATATAATGCAACAAATAGAGCCTGAAAATATTTCTGTTTGTTCAGATATACAGCTTGTTGTGAAAATCCTGAAGTGGAGAACCTGTGTTCCAACAGTTGTTTGTCATTAAAAATGATGACATTCTCTGTTAAGAACATCTGCTTGCCTAATGTGCCAGAAATAAAGGAGATGTCTATGTTATGTTAACTTAGCTTGTTTTGGTCTCTTCATTTCTAAGTATTTGGTTTTAAAATACTAGAAAAAACATATCATTCTGTAATGAAATATTGTTCTAGCTTTCAGCTCTGAAACAGTATAATAGGAAAAGCACATATTCAGTTGCTAGATCATCTCAGTAATGCTGAGTTGGTCATAATGAATAGGCTGTGTCTGTATTTTTTGTTCTGAGTTCGAAGACTTACACTTTATTTTTAGTTAGGTTATTTTTTACTGGTTGCATGAGTCATAGTAGGTCAGTGAGATGTAGGTATTATGCCATTTAATTTACAGTACAGCACTTCCAGGTTTTTCTAGAATTAAGAGTAGTATTTACAGTTATACGCTTTTCGGTTGTAGGAGCAGAGCAATGGTGGGTGAAAGGCGTGTTGATAAAGGCTTGTGTCGGTTCTAACTTCATAAGAATTTTTAATCTACTTCATAAGTGCATCTTACTGACAGCTCATTCCCAGTGGCTAATGCTTCAGTGGTTTTACAGCTTGATGATACATATTCTGTGCTGAAATTGGGAAAATACAGAAAATGTGACATATATAGCCAATTTTTTTTGTCTTGCTTAGAAAGTCATATGTCAGCAGGCTGAAATCCTCTCCTTCAGTATTTTTTTAATGGGCTTCCTTAATTTGGCAGACTGGAAGACTGTATTGTACTATTTTGTTCAGATCTCTGCACATCCTTTTTGCTCCTTAATTCGTAGCTGTAGCAAATACGCAAGGATTCAAAGAAAAAAAAAAAACAAAAGTATGTAGCATCCTGTTCATGTGTTTCCTTTTACTGTTAATCCATATAATTAATGCCCTATGAGGAATGGGGCTCTAATCACTTACAGAGCACAGTAATGTAAGAAGACAGTGCTGGTTTGGGGGGCGTTCAGCAGGATGGATCAGGGGTGACCCAGTCTGTGCCCAGCTGTCCTCCAGTCTGTGCTTATGTGGGTTCATTAACTGCACCCGTGTATGATTGGTGGGCTTGCAATGATTGTCTGAAAGGAATCTTGCCTTATGAAGTTGTTTTAAGTGCCACTGGGAAAGACTGGCTTATTTTCTCTCATTTTTCCACTTCCATTGGGAGGAAGAAAAGAATGGGGGAGGGAAGCTGTTCTGTAAGGATCATGGATCCCGGCAGTCACTTTGAAATAATCTTTAATGAATCCCAATGCCAGGAAGAGATGTGTTTGAACACCACATAGCAGTTTTTTAGTGGCTTAAAAGGAATATGAATACAAAATGGTTTTCTGAAAGTGCGAAAGGTTTTCTCAGAGTTTTTATTTGTTTGCCCTGCATGACTTTAGCGTTATTAATGCTGAACTGTCATGGGCAACCTAAAAGATAAACATAATTTTTTAGAATCCTACAATATATCTTTAAATGGACTTGGAGGACAGACTTTTGGGTATTTGTTTTAAAAATCAGTTCGTTATTAAATGATTTCTGAGAATGCAATTTTTTCTTGGAGTGGATGACTTGAAAGGACTTTTGACATACCTTCTCAAAACCTATAAGCCCAGTGCACCCAGCCTACTGGAAAGGGAAATAGCTAGGGAAGTATTAGCAAAATAAACTAGCTTATGTTTACTCAGTGTAAACAAAGCAACAAAAAAGAGCAAGACCTATCTCTTAGTATCTGTTTTAAAATGGTGAAAGCGTCTAGTGGCTAAATCCTTCGAACGTAATGGAACAGAAGAGTTCTATCTGTCACACCAGTTTGAGGCACCTGTTCGGAAAAAGAGACATGTAAATGTACTGTTCCTTTGTTTATTTGCACTTTGTTTTTGGGTAATATTGTACTATGCAGAAAGTCTTTCCAAGGCAGTCTTTTCCTTGGGCAGTTATTTGTTCACACTTGTTTTAAGCCTGTTAAGGTGGTCTGTTTGCCTTGTGCTTGATGTGTGTAAATAAGTTGGGAGGGGGCAATGACAAGTAAGCCTTAGAGTAAAATCAGCTGACAGCTGTGAAGACATTTAAGTTGTGGATATTCATGGTTATGCAATTTAAGATACCTGTCATATCCTTCTGTCCCCTTGTGGAACACCAGCTCCATGAACGCCAGCCATTTGCTGTATTAACAAAAGGCAGAGTATTTGTCACTGGAAAATTGGTGTATGGGTTAGAGTTGCAAAGAGAAGGAAAAAAAAATGTCTCAAAGGATGTTTCATGTTCTTTTTTACCTTTATGTATGCTTGTGTCTCACTCTTACAGCTTTCCTGTGTGGTGACCTTACTTTTTTGTTTTTGTTTTTAAAAGCTTAGCTAAGAATCTGGAGTGAAAGCAAATGGAAAGGTAGTGCTGATTTTAGTACAGCTCCCATAAATTCTATTCCTGGATTTTCAGTTTGCTTTGTGTAACAGCAGATGGTTCATCTATTGTTTCATTATTCTTTTGGGAGTCTGACCCTCTATAGTGGGTGTGTGCTTTAGTGAAAAAAGAACAACCAAAGTAGGTCTTTTTGTAATGGATGTAACTCACTTTATTAAACTGTTGATGACCTGTGCAATTCTAGCACTCAAGATTTATTTTTATTTGAATGCTTGATATTGTGTGTAAATTCTGTCACTGAGGTGGTTTTTTCTTTGTTGAAGTGTCAAGGGTAGTTTTAATTCAGAAGGATTGTTCACTGCCGTAAGTGCTGTTTTGTGAAATGGCATAACTTTACCATATGCCTTGGGTTTCGTTTGAGATACTATGAATAAGCAGTGTGAGTGCTTTCAAAGAGGCATTCCTGCTGTCCCACATCAGCCGTGTGGGCTTTCAGTTAAGCTTCCCAGGAAGACAGCAACATATGTGTACACAATGTGTGTATTATATTGGCGCCCACTCACAGTGTTAAAGATGTGTCAGCATTTCCAGAATAGTTCTCTATTTTAAAAGCCTTGTTTTAGCCTGCATGCGAAAGTTGTCTGTGTTGGAACTTCACACACAGTCTCAACCATTGTAGTTTTCAAGTGTGACTTTTTGCCAGGTGAATATAAACTGAATTAAATTAACATATGCAAATTGAATGGAGTATATCTAGAGGCATAGTGTCATGATGGACTCTTAACTCTAAAACAGTACCTTATCATTAAGTGTACTGAAGCTATAGTGGATACCTCTATTTTTGAAGAATTTTAAGAGATTTGTGGCAAAAGAAGATGGCTTTGGGCTTGTGACTGTTGTCTAGGCTGAAAAGCAACTATGTTTTTCCAGTAATCATGTTTGAGCATGGGGAACTTCAGTTTCACTGAATTTCTTTCAGCTGACTGAGGTTCTATCATTGTAATAGTCTGGAATTAACCGGTGTCTCCCTTATTTGTCAAATCAGTCTTTTTTATATACTGAGAAATGGGGTAAGTCTGTGGCATATTTTTTTGTACTTAAACTGTGTTCCCCAAGTTACAGTGTTTTCTTGCTAGAAGCCTTTGTCTAATTGAGAAACCATCTCGTTTCGTACATGCAGCGGGGCAAACCATGGGACAGGACATGCTGATTCTGTAGTGTGTGGGTGGCTATGTAGGAGAAGAGTTCAGACTGGATGTTGAAACAGGCAGACTTCAAACATTTCAGTTTGTGTGCAGGAGCAATATCTTGCTACTATAGTTTCAAAAGCTACATGCCGTAAACAAAATGTTGTTGTGTTATGGCTTGGGATTTACGTATGTGTGATTATATTTGCTGGAGATGAGTTTTGTTTTAAATGAATGTGTTTTCAGCCCTCTTTAGCTGAATGCCATCTACAAGTCTCCATATAAATGGCAAATGGTTTCATTTGAGCAACAGCAGGCCAACTAGACAAGCCTGCAGTTTGAAGATAAGCAAATCAATGTTCTTGCAGATTTTGAAATCCGAGTTGAGAACTGACACCCCTGGAAAGAGCTCCTCTGTGCATCCCTGATAGGAAAAGTGGGTGGGCAGGACATTGCTGTAAAAACACTTCTCTTGTGCAGCTCTACTGGTCACATTAGGACGTCCAGGGTCCCACGTTTCTGCAGTGGTAGATTATTCTAATTATTGTTTTATATGGAATGAATCCTGTTCGTGGCTTACTTGAACCTCTTGAGAGGAACTAGATGTGCAATACATCAGGTAATATGCATAATGACAGCAAGTATGCAAATTGCTGACCTTAGTTTTTGTGCCTCCATTAGGAAACACTAGTAAATATTGATAAAAGAATATTGAATTGACAGAAACCTGAGATTTTCAGTTCTGAGCCCCTGTCAAGGCAATCCCACCACCTAACCATAACCCCTCCCCAAACTTCGAAGTCTCTTCTGGAACCTGAAACTTTGACTGCAAAGGACAATGAGCCCAGATGTTGCAAGAGCTTATCCTTTGAGAGCTGGAGAGGTTAAACCCTGAAGCAAACAGTAGTGTAACCTTTTGTCCCTTTTTGGGAGTGGGTGGAGGCTGCAGGGGAAAGAATGATCCAGGTGATGGCCTGGTCTTGGATGTAATCAGGTAGCTAGCAGGGCTCGTAACACATTGATGTGTTGGGTACGCAATCCAACTGCCTTTCTGATTAGATGATTCACTGTAGTCTGAGTTTCTTTTAATGTTAGTCCAAGAGAATTGCGTGCCTATAATGAAGTCTGCAGGTCACTAAGGCATTAAATCTTGTGTAAAGATCTAATATAGAGTGCAATAAATATGCATAGATGGTCAGCCACTACTATGTTCTGCAGCAAATAGCTTTGCAGGATGATGGCCAAAATTTGTGATTGGAAGGTCTATGTCCTGTTTTCTCCATCTGCAAAATGTGATTGTTTACTTAATTTATTCATTTCTGTAAGTGCTTCTGTCTTTTTAAGCATCAGACTGCACTGATGTCGGATTAAATTCCTATGGCTGATGCCTAAGCTCATATTTACCTGTTTCCTCTGAATGGTCCACGTCAAAGATAGAAGGAACTTGCACAAACCTCAGAAAAATCAAAATTTCTTTAGACCTTTACTTTTAAAGATACCGTCTATAATACTTGAAACAGTGATGGGCGCATATGCAAGTCTGAGTGTTTGAAAATATTCTGGAAGTTTGAGAGTAATTTAAATTTCGTATAGATTTGATTCTGCTTAATGAAGTGTACTTCATAGTGTACTGGTTTTATGTATCCTTTTGGAGTCTTTCATAAAGACCCTATACTTTCTGGTTTTAATATTACGAAATTAATTTTCATTTATAACAGCGTGCTCCTTTTAAGAGGAACTAGATGGATGATAAAATACACACCTATCATGATAACAAAAAAAGATGTTCGAATAGCCTTGGATTAGTCATATTTCTTATTTTGCAACTACTTTCATTTCTGTGTAAGTCCTACATACCCTGGAGCTCCCTCTGTAATGGTTCTGCCTCATTTTCATAATTAGCCTTCTCTCCCCACTGCAGTGTTGCTAAAATGTCCCCAGGGTTCCTTCTTCCAGAAGGCCTGATTCTCTAGTGAATTTAAGATGAATGCATGGTCCCCTGAGGAGGAAAAATAATATAGTCAGCAAATACAGCTGTCCATGACTGCAGTGTTATAACATAGTTTTACACTGACAGCTGAGATTTTATATACTCTTTAGCTCATAATGGAGAGAACTAAGTAGTAATAATGCTGTCCTGCCAAGGACTATTCAAACAATCACATGCACTTAAATAGATACTCTTTCATCTTTGAGTAATTAGAGAACATTTCTATTTTGCCAGTCCAGCAAATGTTCACCAGACCTTCACAAAAAGCTTGCTTTATTCTTTTTGATGTTGTTAATATTTGAGTGGCAGTTTTATTTGTACAGTACTTTAACTCTTCAAAGTGGTGTTACATAGGGTAGTTAGATCTTTATGTTCAGGGAGATTTATTTTTAAACAACCATACTTTAGCTTTTTAACTTAGATACTTGATTACACTGAGAGTTTTGCTTTGCTTCACAATTCAATGTGCCCTGTCTAGTATAATTTGTTTGAAGAGATCTGCACTTGAACCATTGGAGGATAAGTACTTGATACAGCCTGAATTTGTGCTTTCCAAATTAAATAGTAGAAACCTTTTCTCACTGTTCTGTTCCCATTCTCTTCCCAGTGAAATATTAATAACATTTTAGCTGCAAATTAATTTGAAATTTGGTTTGCAAATTGTGGGGAAAAGCAATGCAACAGAGATGAGTGTTAAAAGAAGACCAGTTTACTTCTCATTAAGTAGGTGGACTGAGTTTGGTGCAGTCAGAGTTGGGATATATTACGTTGGGTTTTGTGTTGCTCTTATAACAGTCTTAAAAAGTGTTAGGTATGGCCAGACAGGGTTGGAAGATTAAAGCTTGCAGAGGAAAAGTGAAGGAGGGGCAAGATACATGAAGTCCTGAGTGACCCACACTTGAACCTGATATCTTCGTGGCCTGTGGCTTTTTGGCAAATCAGTAAGCACGGAATGAATAGCATTATTCTGTGTTCTGTTATAACATTATACATTTAGTAGCCCATGATCAGTTATTTAGTATGTGTAAAAGCAAATGACCCCTTGGACTTCCTTCTCTTTGAATCTCTTTTTATGGATAGAGGCATAGTCATTTAGAGTAGTTAGTCAAATTTATTAAGAGTTCATGAGAAAAACACACAAAATGCACGTCTTAATTTCCCCTAGCTATATATGACCTCAGTGTTTTGTTCCTGAAAAATCAACATTTAGTCAATAGCTCTCTCCAAGGAGTGCTTCGAGTATGTAATTTAATTTGATTCCATTTGGTTTATGATACCTACTTAATCTGGAAGTTGTGGCTAAATTGAAGAATGAACTAAGTTTATGTACCTCTTTTAAGTCAAAGCTAGTTGGAGGGTTTGAGTGTTCTTTGCAGTGAAGAATGAAGTAAGATTTATTAGACAGCCGAATGTCTATTCAAATCTAATTTACCCACCAGTAAAGTTCTAATTTGTTGTGTGTTTGTTTTAACTTGAAGTGATCTAATTGAAGTGCTTTGGTTTCATTTTCTCTGTCCCATGCCGTAAGTTTTTAAACTAAATACTGGACGATGTCTGTCCAGAAATCTTCTGGATCACGAGATCCAAAACTGCTGATTCTGCTACTCCTGACACCATTCCTTCCAAAAACTGTTTGTTGTTAGCGCATACTTTTGGATGTCAGTGCATCTTCTGGTTTTCAGGATAAAACGTGCTCATTTTCAGGGCAAAGGCTGCCTCAGTAACAGGTCTGAAGAATACATGCATCACAACTTGTCGACACACAGTTTTGTTTCTGCGAAAGATGGTATTATCCCAGTGTATTTGAGTTAGTGAAGTTATGCTCTGTGTGTAATACTGACGGAGGGATCAAGTTAAGGGTGAAAGAAGTTGAGCTTTTGCTTTTCTCATATGGAACTGTTTTGAATTGGAGTGCATAGGGAAATAACCCCAGCTGGCACAAAATATATCATAACAGAGAGCTGCATTTTATGGTTTTTATTATATTGCTTATCTTATTGTTGGAGTTGAAACTGCTCTAAATTTTAATATCTGATTTAGCAAAATAGTTTTATAATACTAAGGTTTTTTTGTCAAAGAAACCACTCGTTTTCAATTTTTGCATCATTATTTTAGTAAGCTTATATGAGAAATTAGTTTCTATCACAGTTAGTGTGTTTTCTTTTCTGTCTAAAACTTGACAAAAGATGTGTGCACCTGAAGACATGGTTGGTTTTTTTTTTTTTAAACATTATTTTAAAATAGTCGATGCATTGTGTTTCTGAAAGTTGATTCAGAATCATATCTAGTAATGTTCAACATGTAAATAAAGACTAGGAAGCATTTGATTCCCACCCTCACATGCCAGTGGTTTATATATTTTACACAAAGACCCACCTGTTAGTGTTTATGTGTGAAGTAAGTACAAGTTGGATTTTGGTCATATTCCTGATTTTTGTACGGTATTTACTTCTTAATATGAAAGTGCTTTTAGATTTTTCTTTGACTAGAAATTGTGGAAATTGAGATACAGAGAGGTGTGAAAGTAATTTTCCTAGGATTATGTAGCTTGTTCAGAGCAGTGCCAGGCAAAGTGTCTCCAACTCTTCAGGCTCTTGCTTTGATTTCTGTATTATATCATGCTAAAGATTTTTCTGCTTCCATATTTTTATTAAAAAGGGGAGGATAGATAAGAAGATATTTGTTAAACCCCTTTGTGATACAGGGATTTGCTGTAAGACCAGGACAATCTTTCCTGGAGAAACTAGCACACTGGATATAGAGTTACTGGGGCAAATTTGCTTTTCATGTGGGTAGCTACCAGGCTGGATTAGAAACTCTTTAGGCATTGCCTGGCATCAAACATATACGCAGTGGATATAATGAATAATAGTAGAACCTCATTACATAACTAAAAGCAGGAGTAAGTGAACTTAATCAGTTGTAAGCATTTCTTTTTAACTGCTTGAAAACAGGAGACTAGACTTAGTTTCTGCTACAGTAACAGGAAAGAGCGTTTTGGAGTTAGTTATATGTAGTGCAGGTAAGATGCGATGTTTTGTAACAGCATGTGAAAAAGGTGCCAAGTTGAGCTATAGGCATCAATGACTCACTCATGATTAAACCTACATTCATATCACCTCTCTTGTATCTGAGTATTCAAAAGTCTATGAAGAGGAAGTGAAGGTTTTAAAGCTAAATTGGAGAGTTTTTATTTCCAAAGGTCTCACTGAATTTTATCTTCAGCTGTAGTGAAGGAAGAAATGCTGTTCTCAAAATGATCTTGCCCTGGAGTTGGCTGTTGTTGCTGTGCCTGCCTGAGTGTAGGGAGTGCTGCAGCATCTTATGTTGAGTCTGTCCATTTTCAGTGCAGAAATGCTGCCAGCTGAACTGCAACTCTTGAACAGATAGTACTCCAGGACACAGTTGAGGACGCACAGAAACTACCTTTAAACTTCAATTCACACAGCTTAGGAATTGGATCTCATGGGAATCTTATCTCTTACTCCTTTTTCAGCTGATATTTATTTAGTTACCTTTCTGTAATGGTTAGCCAGCCTTTTTCTGAAACAGTGATATTGTTAGCATTGAACAGTCAACTAACTCATCAATTTTACATCTTGTCAGACTTGCATTTCCAAGTGGACATGCTGATCTTAGGATTTGCATAACTCATGTTGGAAGGGACCTCTGGAGATCATCTGGTTCAACCCCTCTGCTCAAGCAGGGCCACCTGCAGCCAGTTGCCCAGGGCCAAGGGGTGGAGGAGGGGAGAGAAATAATTCATTTTCCTCACAAGTTCAAGGGAAGGTCCATCTCCTGTCTTTTATTTTGGTTCTTGCAGAGAGCAGTCTTAGCTATGTAGAAATAGCTGTCCTAAAATATTATCTATTTTAATGTTGTAGCAGCTGGCATCAGATTTTTTTTTTTCTTTTCTTTTTCTTATAATGGACTCTGGTTTCAGTTTAACACTTACTGAGTATGTATCACATAGACTCATGTGAGTGAAGTTAACAGGATGTCATCTATTGATAACAGAGATTTCCTGTCCCTTTTCCCCCCTGCCACCTTTGTTTTTTTCTTTCTGTGGGGAGCTCATGGGTATGGATACATCTGATGCTGCCTTTGCTGAGCTATCATCCACTGTATGTGTTTAATAGATACCAGCTGGATGACAGTAGCACTGAAAACAGACTGGGTAAAGCTCATGGAGCCACGCAGAGAAATTTAGTTTTAAATGACTGGAGAGGAGACCTCCCTGCACACTTTAGTTTGGGTAAGGTGACATATGAGAATGGAGTGATATTGGCTCAAAGGAGGAACATAGTGTGGGAGAAGGTCCACTGAAAAAGATGCTCCCTGGTGATGTGGAAGTGGCTAAGGCAGCTTGAGTTCTAGTCAGTCTTTAGGCTATAAAAGTTGTTGAGCTAACAAAATTCCATTTTGGAGGGAAGAAGGCAGCTAGCATGATGCGAGGTTAATTGATTTTGTCTGCTAATTTATATGTATGTTTTATACAGAAAGGCGTGTACAGTTGAGCTGCAAGGAAGCAGATTGTAGATGGAGGACCAAAGCCTTACCAAAATGATGTAAATAGGTAAAAAACAGTAATATAATTTTCTTATTTTTCTTTTTCAACCATGCAGTGAGCATAGGCTATTTGGCCTGTTTAGTCTAAAATCAGCATGTGACTTTTGAAATAAAAGAGCACAGAGCAAGATCTTTGAGACAGAGCCACATGGCTTTCTCACCCCTAGTTTGAATACGGAAGAACCATGGAAGCAACCTGTGGTCTAGGTGTGTTTCAAAGAGAGGGCATTGTTAGTAACATTTAGATGTACGCAAGAAAAGGTGGAGTTACAGAAAGTCTGGAGAAATCTTATGGCATTTCATGGAATGGTATGTCTGAAGATGGTAGACTAATAATATTGCCTGTAAGTCCTTCATTGTAAGTGGCCTGTCCATGCTGAAGGTGAACGTGGCTCTTCCAAGGTTGCACCTCAAAACTCATCAGCCATGCAGGTTTTTAAGCTGCAGGGTTTAGTTATGCTTAGAAGAGCAGAATATTAATTTGCTACACTATAAATATAACACAGTGAGAGACTGATGTTTTAAAGCTCAGGATGTATTGTGATGTATAAGACATGCTTTTTTCCTTGAAGAGCCGTTAATGAACTCAGGTCTCCAATTCACGTGTACTTCTACTGATTTGAAATAACTCCCAAGATATTCTTGACCAGTCCCTTGTCTTGGCTCCCAGGGGTTTAGTTTCTCACACTGTGTTCTGAAGGGAAGTATATAATGCAAACAGTCATCAAGGAAAGGTAACTAAAGACTAATTAGCTAATGGAGCTGCTCCATTATGCCTGCTGACATAAGAAGAGGTTTCAGTCCACCAGATTACAAATAGTGAGATTGTAGCCTCAGTGACACAATTTACATGCAAAAGTTTGTTAGCAAAATGTGTATTTGTCAGTAAAACACAGAAAGCTGGCTTTAAATTTTGACAGGCACATACAGATTTAAATTTTTGAGATGCTTCTCTTCCTATGCATATTATTTGTGTTTCTTTTTAATACGGCAAATACTGTAACTCCTTGGGGTTTTAGTCCTCTGCTGAATCATCTCTTTGTATTCAATACAAGGTGTTAATAATTTCTGGCCAACATTTGGAGATACTGCTACTTGTGCTTAGGCAATTGCAAGATATGTGTATAGTTAAGTTGTCTACATGCACGCACATTATTATCATGCCTGCTCGTGGTGGGAGTTCTGTGTGTTTAGTCGTCTGTCAGCTTTACCACATTTAGAATTTGAAAGCAAATGCGAAAACATGTCTTTGGACAAGTAATATGCGTGTGGAGAGAACTAAGTTTTTTATGAAGGAAAATGTATAATTTTAAATCAGGTTCCTCTTTAGATATTTCAGTTTGAGTGTTGTAAAAATGAATATAATGCTTCCAGACCACCTTAGAAATTACTTGAAGCCACCATGTGTGAGGTTTTTCTAGAACTATATAAGAATGAAATATTAGATTGCCTTCTGTTAAAAAAATGCACAGAACCTTAGCTTTTGAAGATAGTTAAGCTCTCAAATGTAAATGTTCTGTTTATTATTTCATTTTCATAAGATATGTTTTCAGTCACATTGTATAACTTTTGCCAATGAAAAGCTCTATTATTTTGCATAGTAATTACTCCCAATCTGATGCTGCTATTGAATTAAATTTTGTTTTCTAATCTTTAAAAATATTTATGTCTATGTTACGTCTTGTCATAGCGTTATATTTTCTGGTTTTTACTGTAAATGTTATGTCTGTGGTATTCAAAGTAAGCTGTTCTGTAGGATGAAATAATTTTAAAGGCCCTATGATGAAAGATAACTCTTCTAGCAATAGTGTGCAAGTCTAGTTTTATGCTTTTTAAACTTTGAGACTTCAATATATGAAACTTCAATATATGGAGACTTCTCATGACTCCTTTAATACAGCTATTTCATTATTGAAAATTTCTTGTAGTACAGTAAGTATTTTATTGACACTGCACCTCCCAGAACACTTTAAAAATTCAGTGGGTCCTTCACTAAATTTTCTGGCTGTCGGAGCCATACCAGTAACCAACATGACTGTTGGTAAAGCAGACTTCTGAAAGGGCTTTCCATGTGGGCTACAGTAAGCAGAGCAGCCTTGTAAGCAGGCTGTGAGGGAATCCATGCCTTAAAACATAAGGTAAATGAAACCAGTGAGGATTGATTGGTGTGTGTTGGTGCCATCCCTACTCTGCCGCAAGAGGCTGTGGAAGCTGGGGTGCAGCCCCTGGTCCAGCACCCACAGCTGCAGGAAGGCTGTGCCTCCCTCAAGTGGTTTTGTGTCATCCTAACACTGTCCACAGCATCTTCTCCATAACTGCTTACGTTAAATTCACATTTTTTGCATTTTTACTGTTTATTACACTTTGGCAAACAGTTTGCCATTAATGTTCTGGGCCGTCAAAGGCACATAGTCAGGGTATAGAATCCGTAACAGTTGTGCCCTTCAGTGCAGAGTGAAGGCCAGCTTTCATGAAACTGGGAAGTCTGCTCTGTAGCCTCCAAAGTTGTGCCAAGCAGCAGCACAGAGCACGTTAGTTCAACAACATCTACCGCCAGAGAGCTCAAAGAATGACTGTCCTCCTGCTTTTGCTGAAAATAGTAGGCAGGTTTATACCTCACTGTAACAGCCGTTCATCTCTATGTGTAGTGCCAGTAAAAAGAAATATTTGTCATGGTCCGCTTCCTCCCTGTGAGATGTTTGGATGAATTCTGCTAGCACAGCAGTCTGAGCTACATTTCAAATACTGTTGATTAAATCTTGCCTTGACAGGGGGAGCCCCTTATTGAGCTGTTACTGACTATGTGCTGAGCAGGAACCTGTCCGCAGTTCCAAACTTCCTCTCCCCTTGCAGACCTGCGAGACAAAAGTCAATGGACTGCAGTGTATGGGAAGGTATTCAGGGTGCTATTGCATTACAGAAGTCTTGCACAGGGAGGAATTTTGTAGGTTTCTAACTGTTTTAAAAGAGGTATTTAAACTTAAATTAGTAAAACTTTGTAAGACTTGTGGCTTCTTTTGCCCATGCCAAACGTAGGATGAAACTTTGCAAGCTGTGAAAGTTTAACCTTTTGCTCCCCATTTCACTTCTAGAGCAGCTTGCTTGTGTCTGTTAAGCTGATTAGTTTTTCTGTGTCTATAAGAAAATGTTATTGGAACTCCATGACCATATCCTGAGTATGATTCAGTCAGGATATTTGTGTCCTTGCTTGACTAGCATATTGTTTTGAGCATTAGGCATGTGAATAACCAGCTGAGTCTTTGTACACACAGTTAGTTGCTTCCAAAAGGGATGCTTCTATTTTATTTCAAAGTTAAGGATGTGCTTTGCTAAGTCTGGTGTTTAAAGCAAGTAACATTTTCTGGAAATTGAGATAACAATCATATGACATGTACTGATGAAGACTGAGCAATTAATTTGAGAGTACTTGAGCATGAATTTGTTTATAATAGTAAAAGTGAACTAAGGCTATTTGGTATAATTAATTTTCCGTATATAAACATTGATTAAATTTTCCTACATTGTCTTACTTTGCTCTGATATTCTTCTACACTGTTATCCTGTTCTCAGATTTTTAATGTAAATGAATACGTATATTTTGAAATTTCCGGGTCTTTCACAGACTGACCGGGGATCAGGATCAAGTAAAATACCAATAGATATTTGCACCTTATTGAATTAAGTGTAAGCTTCTTGGTATTGCATCAGCGTTGTTCTTAGATTACTGTCACAGTGTGATACTACTAATCATGCATTTATTCCTGGCATTAATGAGTCATGTGATTCCTTACATAATTATTTATGTTGAATTTAGTCTGTGAAATAAAAAAGGATCACAGAATTGCAGAATGGTTGAGGTTGTGAGGGACCTCTGGAGCTCATCTGTTCCAACACCCTGCTCAAGAAGGGCCACTTCGAGCCAGTTGTCCACGACCATGTCCAGGTGGCTTTTGTCTGTCTCCAGGGCTAGAGACCCTACCACCTCCCTGGGCAACCTGTGCCAGTGCTTGGTCACCCTCACACGAAAAAAGTGTTTCCTGATGTTCAGGGAGAACCTCCTGTGTTTCAGTTTGTAGCAATTGCTTTTGCACTACTGAAAAGAGCCCATATCTCTCCTCCTTGCACCCTTCATTTAGGTATTTTTACTCACTGATGGGATTTCACCTGAGCCTTGTCTTCTCCATTCTAAATAATCTAGGCTGTCTCATGTGAAATGCTCCAGTCCCTTAATCTTCATGGCCCTTTGCTGAACTTCCTGCAGTAGCTCTGTCTCTCTTGTAGTGGAGAGCCAAGAACTGGATGTGGTGCTCGAGGTTTGGGCTCACAAATGCTGAGTAGAGAGGAAGGATCACCTCCCTCACTGGATGGTGGCACTCCTCCTAATGCAAGACAGCATGGCATTTAGCTTTCTTGGCTGCAAGGGTACGTTCCTGGCTTGTGTTCAACTCGGTGTCCAGCAGGACCTGACATCCTTTTCTGCAAAGCTGCCTTCCAGCTGCATGGCCCCCAGCATGTCCTGACTGCTGCATGGGGTAGTGTCTCCTCAGGTACAGGGCTTGGCATTTCTCCTGGTGAACTGCCTGAGGTTCCTGACAGCCTATTTTCGAGGTCCTCTGGATGGAAGCACAACCCTCTGGTGTATCAGCCGCTTCTGCCAGTTTTTGTGTCATCTGCAGACTTGCATCCTTATTTGAAAGTCTTTAGGCTTTCCTGTTTTGGTTTGTACAGAGCCTGACAAACAAAGGCTTCCGTTTTGATTGGGGCCTCTCTGTGCTAAATTAACAGAAATAATAACATCTTCATAAGTCAGAAGCAAGGATAAGCACACAAATTGATGTTCAATGCAATCTACTTCTAGTGATTGTGCTAGTGACGGGAACTGGCCAGCAGAAGAAACCCTTTTTGCTGAAATAGGCTAATAAAGCAAAACTTGTGGTGATACAGAAACAGAAGTGGAGTTGCAAGGTAGTCTGAGATATTTGCCACAGTATTTCCAGTGTATTTAGGGAAACTTTTGGCCACTAGATAGAGTATTTTTTATGCTAGGGTTCTTTGGGAACACTCTTTTGCTGCTCTGTCCCTGCTGAGTTATTTTATGGTGAGTGAAATTTTTTTAAAGCATTTGATTTTGATTTAGCCTTCTAGACTAGATTGTTGTCTAATAAATCTTTTAAGAAACATTTGTGTTTGTAATAAAAAAACTACAGCTACTTGCAGTTTCTATAAATATTTCTGGCTAGTCAAACAAAAACATCAGTCAGTTAAAATGAGGATTGTTTTTAAACAATCAGGAAGGGATTTTTTGCCCAGAGGGTGGCTGGGGAACAGGCTCCCTGGGGAAGTCCATAGCACCAAGCTGTCACAAGTCCACCACCACGGCCTGACAGAGTTCAAGATGCATTTGGACAATGCTCTCAGGCACAGGGAGTGTCTTGCACAGGACCAAGAGTTGGCCTCGATGGCCCTGATGGGTCTCTCTCAACTCAGCATGTTCTGTGATTCTTTGATTCTGTAGGATAAACCAAAGGTGTACTGTTATGTGAGGAATATGAGTTAGATCCATGACTTGAAGTGCATGCACTAAATGGAAGAGCCAAGTTGAATCTCTTAACTACAGTGGTCTGCCTTGTTAGGCTTTCTTCCATATATTATACTAATATTTCAAAATACTAAAGACACTAATATTGAAAAAGAAAAATTACATTATTTTGGTCTCTATTGGAAGGACACAATTTCAGGATCACTATTTATACAGCCTCATGACTGAGTTTTAAGTAAAGAGGTGGTCTTGAGCTCAACATGCTCAGGTGACATTCAAGGCAATGGCAGTAATTTTTTTTTTCTTTTTTAGTGTGATATTTTATCTTTTTGATGACTGTAGTACAGCCAGTAATGTAGTTGAAGTACTTCTCTATTCTATTTATGTTCTGGTTCCCCAAATACAGTCCACCAAAGTCTGCTATTGCTCTTTGCTTCATAGACTCTGGACTAGAATAATGAGAACTTTGAAAAGTGTTAGGACCACTGAAGTTAAGATACCAAGTATTTAAACTTTAAGAAAAACAAGCATAACTACTTTAGTTTCCCTTATGGGTTTGCTACAAAAGATTGGAAATATGTCCCACTTCTTTAAGGAAATTGGACATTTATTCTGAGGATCTGCATGATAAAATCTCGGGGCCTCTTTTGTATACATGCATTTGGATACAGTTTTCATTTTTATGTTATTCAGGATTATATGTTAATGCACACTATTTACATAACCCCAGTGTTTCCTAATAAATTCAGAATAATTTTACTTATACATAGTGTAATCTGAAACTTCTTTCTGCCTACTTGCCTTATTCATGTCTGAATGTTAAACTATTAATTTCTACTATGGCATTGGTAAAACTGATCACAGTAGTGTCCGAGTGCTTTGTAGTAACAGTTTTTATTCAGAGCATTTGCTGGAGGATAGCTCTTAGTAGGAAAATTGAAAGAATAATGGTGAAGTTAAGCACCTATTAATTTTGTTTGTGTGATTAAGACATCTCTCAAGGTTTCCGCGTCAACATCAGTTCAGTCAGGAGTTTGATAGTCATGAAGAACGTCATGAATACCAAGTGCATTTCAGAGGCCATCCTTTTTGTGTCCTGAAAGAGTGGGGATCTAGTCAGATCTGCTGTGCTACACTGTTGCACAATTGAAACAGCTTTCCTTACTCCTAATTTTAGATTAGTAACTTCAAAAGTGGCCTGAAAAATGCTGTCCTTTCTTGAGCCCTGCTTTAATTTAGGGCGACTTTTTGTTTTCTGATGTAGGCGTGTTAGAAAGGGAAAAATGACCTTAACTTACACAAAGCCTCTATAAAAGTCTTGTCTAAGTTCAGTAGAGTACTGTTGTAACCTAAAAAGAGCAGGTGCTTCTGGGAGCATCTTTAATGTTCATATTGCATTTGAAACAGTGGAATTGTTTATAGATCTCTGAGGTATAGTCCAAAGAACATCTTTGTCTCATTAATTGCTTAGCCAAATGGCAGAAAAACATGAGTGTCAGTGTCTGTCTTTCATTTGGAGATCCCTCAGGAGTTACCAGGTAAGGAAGTAGGAGAAACAGAAGGTGCTCCAACTGCTAGGAGGTGCATTTTTTTACTGCAGTCATCTGAAAGATAAGGAATTGTAGAATATGTTCTGAAATGCAATTGTTGTGATGCCTGAGTGCAGGACTGGATCTTTACCTTGACTGATTGACTGTGGGGGGATGTAACGCTGGTTTTATAGAAGCTGTCTTTGCTGGAGTCCACTTTCAGTATTGCTGCTGACAGACGTCTTTGCTGCTGCTGGTGCTGCTGACTGCTGAGGAGTGTCCTTCTCTCATTTCGCTCCCATTTCAGGCAGTGCCTTGAAATTCAGTTTTCCAACTGATTTTTCTCCAGTAGTGATTTTTGCTTCTGGAAGGGAAACCTCAAGCTGCCTTAACAGTAAAACTTTGTGGTACTTATCATACTACTCTCTGTGTTTATACAGTCATGGACAACTGGTACATATTATTTCTACTGGTATTACTAGGAGCTTTATCATGAAGTATTTCATCTTTTTAACACTAAAGGGGAAGATCAGTCTGCAAAATTAATCTAAAATAGTGTGCCTAAATATGGGCAAGAAAAACTTTTCTGATATTACTGACAAATGTAGTACATGCAGAGAGTGAAAGCTTTCAGTGTTTCAGAGAAGTGCATCTTCTCATGTATATCATGACCATTCACTAAAATCTTACTTGCTATCTTCTAAAGAAATGCATTTGAAGTATGTTTGTGTAGGAGGATCTATTTTTGTATGATCCGGGTTTTTAATTTTCTAGGCATTGGTATCATCAGTGTACATTTCTGTATGTGCTTGCTGGTCATAACGCAAATGATTTTAAGCTTTTAGAGGAGCAAGTAAAAGATAAATAATTCTTGAAAATTATTAGAATGAGGAGGAAAAGATCTCTCATTTGGATTAGTACAGAAATTAATCTAATTAACTACTAGACAGAATAGCTTAAAAAAACCCCAGATTGTCATGAATAAAAAATCAAATAACCTACCTTCCATCTTTCTACCAGATTAATTCTGAAATAGGCTGCATTATATTAATCATCATCATCATAAACAAAAGGATTAGACCTATTTGTTAGACAGCCTTTGCCTTCTCTGTTTTCTGTCTTGCAAAAATTCTGAACTAGTTTATTACAAGGATGAAATTTCTAATTACTGATAGGTGTTTTTTTAATCACAGTTAAAATCCCTTGATATTTAATCATTTCTCAAAAATGAACTGCAGCCAAAAGTGAGATGAAGTTGACATCTTTCTGTGTCTAGAGATGTAATTTGGAATGAAAACTAAGCCCCATCTCAAGGTATGAAAATGTCAAACACTGTATTAGAAGCAGGCAAAATAGAATTCCAGACCTTGTATTTGTTCCTTAGAGAAAATGCTTGCTACTGGTGCCATAAATAATGGACTTGATAATTTTAGGGAAAGAAAGTATTCAGAAAGAAAACATTCCATTTGCTTTGCATGCAGCAAATGAGTTAATGAATGAAAGAATTGGTGGGTGTTGTTTATGAGGGACTCCCAGGAACAGATGGGTAGAGCAGCACTGTGAACTTCTGAGATGTATAATCAGAAAAAAAAAAAAGGGAGGGGGGGAGCAGCAAATTATTTGTGGGAAGGAAAATTCTGTGTATTAAAGTAACCATGTCAAGTACCCCAGAAACGTCGTAATGGTCTTAACATATTGTGAAATAACCTTAACAGTTTCAAAAATGGTTTTGGATTTGTCAGACTTTCCACATCATGGCAAAAGCAGCTGCTGTGACCTTTCTGTGGCCAGCTTGCTGTACTTGTTACCTTGTAAGAGATTCAGTTCAGATCCACGGAGCATCCATGCTGTGTTCTATGTAGTGCAAAGTTTCAAATGAAAGTGGCATTGGAGATGTACGGTAGCCAAAGAAATAAAAGAATTACTGATAGAAACTACTATCAGAAAAAGGTGAACGTGCTGAAAATTGTTGCTTTACTTGATATTACCTTATTACTCTGATACGTATTTGTCAGGATTTTTCTTGAATGTTTGCATATTAATCAAATTTAATCAACCTGTAGTAGTTTTTGATGCAAACAAATACATGATTTATTTATACTTTGGATGTTGGTAGTTTTCACATACTTATTGCTAAGCACTGAAGTAAGAGGTTTTCATTGTTTCTCTGTTTATAGATTATTATTCTTGGAACTGTTGCCAGTAGCCTGATGTTTTTACTGTCTCAACTTCTTTGTAAAAGTGCTATGATGTGAAGAAACTTACTGAAACAAAGTATTACAGTTAATACATAATATAACATTTTAAGAGTGATGATACTATTGTATTTTTTTCGTATCTTTAATGCTTTAAAGCTGGCAAGTATTAGTTCTTAAAAATTTTTGTCAAATGAATGGTGAATTTTCTGACCTTCAGAATACTGCTTTAGGAAATGTGATTGTACAGTTGAAAATCCAGTTTTGAATTCAGTCTTCCTACAGTCTGATGCTTCTATTTATCACGTGGAAGGAAAAAGAAAATTTTCGATCACAAACTTTACAAAGTATTTTTAGAAATCCCCTTGTCCTGAAAAGCTTTGTTATTAACTGAAATAAGAATTCATTCATTTTAGCCAAAAGTTGGCTACTTAGTTAAAAAAAATATCTAAGCTCTAACACATATAGGAAGCTTTTTAATGCTAATAAAAAGTTTAGTGCTCTAGGTAAAAATTAATTCACTGTTTATGGTATAATTTTACTGTTTGGAGTGTGCTTGGTTTATGAAACAGTTTATTTGCCAGCACCAAAATATGCCAAAACAGGTGCAGGCAAGGAACAAGTCATGCCAAGATACCATTTCTGAAAGGCAGTGGTAGTAGAAATCAATTAAGCATTTTCAGTAGTGTGTTTAAACCAGCCATGACTGTGTTGACTTTTCTTTTGCCTTTTCTTTTGCCTTTTCTTTCCTCCTGTAGTCGTAAAAGTACCTGAACCGTGAGCTGATGTTATGTCTTAGCAAAAAGAGTAAAGTTCCAGTGTTGGTAGGTTTTTGCTACAGTCATTTTAGTCTGTTTTTAAGCAGTTACAATAGTGCTTTGGTAGCTTTACTTGAGTTGCAAAAGTAAGTAACCTAACTTGGATTAATTGTTTAACGGATTTAATGAGATGAGTGTGCTGTGGCATTATATGCTCTGTACAGTCTTTCTTTTTTAATTTTCCATTTAATTTGGCTAAAGTGAAAGCAAAGATCTTCAACTTGAAATATTTTGCATAGGAAAAAAGTACACAGAAATTTTCAAGTATTTTTAACCATTTAACCTTTCCTTGGAAGAAAACTGTATTTGTAGAGATAGACATAGCTAGAATTTAAGGTTTTAATATTGATAAACTTTCATTGGGAAAAGTAGTATTACTTTGTTAGTAGTATTTGTAAATATGTACTTAATGAATAGTAAACAAAGAAAAAACATGCTTGAAAATTGTTTAGGCAAGAATCACTGAGGCTCAGCTGTTCTGGGTAAGAAGGGTGAGCTCTGGCTGTGAAGCAACTGTGGACTAATTCAGAAGGTCATCTTTGATACTTTGTTAACTATAATGTGTAGAGAACTCAAAGGAAATACCGTAATGTACACTTTTAATCATGTCTAATACAGTGCAACTTCTGTGGAAGACTTTTCGTAGGTATTCTAAAACTTGGAATATGGCTAAATATTCCCCCCACTTTTTTTTGTTCAACTGAATGGTCATCCTCAAGGCTCTGAAGGGGTCTTTTAAAAAAAAGTGTATGTTTTGTACATGATTATATTTGCTCACACAGTGAATAGTGCACTGTTTCTGATTACATGCTGTCTACTGTTTCACAATAGAGCTAAATGACCAGTATTTTGAAAGCAAAACTAAGTGGTGCTCATTCATGTGTTAAGAGAGACTTTGCTGTTGTGTGATTGAAGTTGTTGACATTTCTGACAGTATAGTCTGACTTCTTGGTCATTGCACTGGAATGAAAAAACAAACTGAGGGTAAAACAGTTTGAGAAAATATTATAACTAATAAAACAGAGGCACAGAGAGAAAGAAGAGACTGAGAGAAATTTTAAATTTTACCCTTGCAGTGATAGAGATGATGGAAAGGAATAAAAAATAAAATAATTGGAAAATGTTACTTAAAAAAAGAAGTCAGAACATTGGCACACATAGAGAATGTCTTCTTACAAAAGTGTTTGAACAAAAAAGTTTTAATTAAACTGATCAGCTGTTTTTTTGTCTCATGAGTGTGTAACTTCTCTCAGTGCCCTTCCTGGCATGTATTATCTCCTCATCTGTTTGCCCAGCCTACTCTGCCAGATTGTGTAATCCTTCCACATGCCAGTGAGCAAACTTTCATTCCTGAGACATCTATAAAGTAATTCCATCATTATCTCCTTCTTGGTTGCAGAATACAGTCCTTAACTTGTCACTTACAAATACTTTCCCTGCTTTTCTCTTTCCCCTTACTTGGTGACTGTCAAGCTGCATAGCAGGGTAGCAAAAAATAACCACGTAATTTATGTGGCTTTTTAATTAATTGGCTCTTATTCTGCTAGTTTGCACTTCAGCCAAGTAGAAGGATAATTATTCTTTTGAAGGGGACCTCTATGGTGTTTTGATTGAACTTTTTTTACATAAGGTCTATGGTCATTATCATCAAATGAGAAAAAATCTGGCAGTATATTTGCAGATATAATGAGTAACTTGCCTTGCTTAGGAGAGTCTGGGTACTGGTACACCACACTTGTTGTAGTGGTTATTTTTTCATTAAGGCCACTTTAGGAGACAGAAAAGAGCAGCTTGGGTATCTTATGGTCTGTCATCCCTATAGTTCAATTTTATGGTGGTACACGTTGGGGAGGACAGAATGGCCTGAGCCTTATTTTTGGGGTATGTATAGAGAAAATAGGTGCATAGAGCAGCTTGAGAGCTGTTTTTGTAATGGTCCTGACTTGAATAGGTGGGTTTCCTTGCCTTTGGATTTTTTTACTACTTTCTGTTTGAACTCAAGCCAAGCCACAAAACCATGCTTGGGCTCTCTGCCCATTTCAGGCTTTACCTTAATGATGTTAAATTTAAAGAAAATTTTGTAGATGCCAAACAGATTGCACTTTATAAGTAGAATGGGGAAATGAAAATATATGAAACATGTTTTAAATGCATGAAATCAGAAATTAAAATTTTATCTAAAATGACAGGTGAAGATATCAAGAATGGGCTCAGCTGTTATTAAGAACTTTAAGCTGTTTTAAGGAAATAGGTGGGGAAGGATCTAAGTTATGTGAGTAATATACTGTGCTAGTGTCAGACCAGGAGTAGTTACTTCATTTACTGCAGGGTCTTTGGCAAATAGGTGAGCGTTTACTTCTCCCATGGCAAAAATAGTTTACATGAAGTTATGGGTTAGGAGGTGGCAAAAAAGCTTTTGCAGACTATCAGAACTTCACCTGTTCTTAAACTGCTGTGGCAAATACCAGTGGTGTTATTTGGCTCAAACAGCAGGGCAGGTGCCTTTTCTTTCTTAGCCAGTGGTTTTTAATGTGCAGAGAAAGGGCCTGGAACCCTGGTTTTCAGCTTCCATCCGGCTTCATGTTAGCCTCTTGGAACACTTTTGGTACGCTTGCTTTGACTTCCTGTTGCTCTGTTTGCTGTTTATAGAATAAGGATCTTGACAGGGCTACATTTCTTAATTCTATAGAGGATACTGACAGAAAGAACTGGCTTTTCATAGTAAGAATTTGCATTTCTTGAATATGAGTATGTTATAGATGACAGTGGAACACAGCATGCATCATGCTAATTGATTTTTATCTAGAGAATGTGGTTTCCATTCGCTTAATTTGCTGTATGTGATTTACAGTAGTGACTTATTTTTAAAGCAGTTAAATGCGATTCATCTTTTTAGGGTCAGATGGAACTTAAAAGGCCTTCATGGGCTTGCTTGTACAGATCATTTACAGTAGTACTTTGCTACTGTGTTTTTATTAAGGAATGAGGACCTACAAAATATATATTTCTGTAAGTGTTTCATCTCCTGTTGGAAATTGAAAATGCATTCAGAATTGTTTATCAGCTCCAGAGCTGAAATGTCTGCTTAGTGAAGTAAACCTGAGTAAGCTGCTTTCTGTATCATGTGGTGTGGGATAACCTTTTACTGCTTTTGCAAAATGATTCTGCTCCTGATGATGATAGTTTCATTCCTGTACATGGACGAGGAAATCAGAAAGAGATTTGTAAACTTGTGCATGTCATAAGTGAAGGGAGTGAGGTGAGATAGTGTTGAACCTTTTGGTTTTGCTGTTCTGTTGTTTTTGGGGTTTTTTTTCCAGACAGGAAGGGAAGAGAGTGGGAAATTATATTTGGGTGGGGAATATGTATTTTCAGTACCTCTGTTCCAGTGGTGAGACAAAGCTTCCAAGCAGTTTTCCATTTGTGTGTTTGTATAATCAGAATTTCAGTTTGATTAATGTTCTTACTCACTTTGTCTCCACTTTCTGCCCTTTATGAAAGGTAAAAACAATAATTAAACCCCTCAACATTCTCATCCTATTTGCTGCTTAGTGAAGGTGAACACTGGAGCTTTTCTGTTTACTGCATAGCTTAGAGTATATAGTGTTGTTCTTTAATATTTGGGTTATGTTTTGTTTTAAAAATACCATGGTCCACTTTAAACAAAATATGCAACTTCGTATCTATATGCAAAAGAGAAATTCTTTCATACAAACTCTCATGGTTTTATATTTGACTACTTTCCTTAAAAAAGAATGGGAGTGCTGGAAGTTCCACTGGACTTCATGATGTTTTATGTGCCTCCCTTTTAAGGGTCTGTCTCTTTTTAGAGCAAAATTTAATGGCATATAAAATCTAGAATAGCTCAACCTTTATCAAAATCTGATGTTTTCCTTCTGGATTTGATATTCTCACACATAACATCTTTGAATACTTTACTTTAGATAAAAGCTACAGATGTAATTGTATTTATAGTTCTGTCTATTTGTGTCATAGTTACATTCTGAGATAATGCAGTGTTTTCAACAGATGCTGAAATGGCTTTGTGCTTTTGAGAGTGAATATTCAGGTTTTTACACTGTAAAATTTCTGGTACATTTTTATTAGAAAAGGTGCATGCTGTATTGTTTCTTGCCTTCTATTTAAAAACTCAATCTGTGCTTCCTTTGCTCTTTTTTTCTTGGGTACATATGCTGGTATTCACAACTGAAATATTTTCTTTGACAGAAATGAACATTACAGAAGTTTGAGTTGAATTACCATTAACTTTTTCTTGTAGGTTAACTCTGGTATTTTTAGACTTCCTTTTTAATTGATCAGGCACTTGTACATTTGCTGAGTTTCACTCTTGTCTGTGAGCCTTAGGAATGCTCCTGAGTTAGATCCCTGGTGACCAATTTTCCTTAGCTTTCCATTCTAACACTGATGGCCCTTTTCGTGTTCAGTAATGAAAGGAGCCGATGCTCATCGCGTGATCCCCAGGACTCACGGTGTGGTATGATATGTGTGTCTAGAAGGACATGCCTTTCTCTAAACACAGGGAGACCTGATCCTTTGGGCCTACTGGGAATGGCCTCCCACGGGAGCTGTCACCCGAATGGTGCCTGAGTTGTGTGGCACAAGTCTGATGGGGCTGGGACAGTCATGGCAAGGCACCTGCCCCTGCAGCTAGGAGTGCTCATGCCCTGGCCGTTTTATTTCCTAATTCAAGGAAATATACGCAAGCCAGTGTAGTCAGGGCTCTTGAACTCTTGTTAAAAATGTGTCTTTGCCTTCACTTTCTCTTACAATTGGGGAAGCAAACATTGGCCATGTATCTGCTGTAGGATATAGCAAATACAGTTCAAGCTGTTCATTTTAACACCCTAGTTAAAACAAATTGTTACTGTCTTGCAACATGTTGCAGCACAGAGGTTCATGAACCCCTCAGTTAAGTTATTTACATTATAATGGTCTTTTGTGAAAGAAACAGGAGAGACTCTTTGTGGAGTTGAGGGCTTAACTGGAGCTGGTTGTTCTCTGTATGTGAGGAGCACTGCCCAAGCTGTGACCCTGCTTGAGGTAGGCAGTAGCAGCAATGGATCTGCTGCCTGCTCTTGCCTTTTCTTTGAGGTGCTTTGTTTGCACAGAACGTGAGAATAACTTATGGTTAGTGCAAGGGAAAGCTTTTCTTTCTGTGGGGACAAAACATGTAACCCGATGCAAGGTATGTAAATGTATTATTGCTGTCTGATTGTAATATGTCATGCACCCAAGAAGTCTTAATTGCAACTGAGAGCATGAAAGGAAGTGTGGGACTAGGGACAACACTCAAAGTGTGTCTGGAGTCTCAGAGTCTTAACAAACAAATGCCCACTTCAGTTTGGTTTACAGAGTTGGAGAGGAAGTGGCCTGCTGTTGTTGTCTCATAGAAACACAGAATAGTTTAGGTTGCAAAAGACTTCTACAGTCATCGCGTTCAACCTTTAACCTAGCACCACCTTTTAAGCTAACTGCCTATTACATATAAATATATATATTTTTTCACATGTGTGTGTGTATCTCAATGCCCTCTGGTGCCAAAAGGCGTACAGGACAGAACTAATTTATTAGTTATATAGATAGCTGATACTTACCTCACTCCTACTTGTAGCTGAAAAGTACCTTTCAAGTCAGCTGAATAAATGTTAAAATTAATGCAAGTAATGTAAAGAAAATACCAAAGGGCAGAGGTGAATGTGGTAGACTAGGCAGATAATATAAAGTTAGGAATAGAAGAGAATGTTATTTTTGTTATGTAATGTGCTAATGTGACATTTACCACATAGAAACAGCACGCTGTTTTTATGACATGGGTTTCAGGTAAATCCCACCATATATTGCATATATTCTTGGTATTATGGTTTGTATGAATTTTGTAATAAAAGGATCATCTAGTCCTGTGTAATGAAGGATAACTAATATCATGTCTTTTGTTCTCTGTTGAAGAGATGTTTTGCCAAACTACACTGTCTTCAGAGGGTGAATGATGGTGCACAAGGGGCAGTAAGTGCTCCAAGGGTATTCCAGAACAAACACACTTATTCCAATGGGGTTTTGGGAAACCATACTTCTCCCCTCACCACAAGCTGAAACTTTTTCAGACATGAAGAAAACTAATCCCAGGAAACCTGTATGAATAGTGAAGCTTTGGATGAGGAATTCTTAAATTGAGGAAATATTTTTGGTCTTGGTTTTTGGCTTTCCTGTCACTATCTTTAAAGGGACCTTGTTACTCTTTCAGTGTATTATAATGGAAGCTAATCATTATAAAAGTCAGTAGTTAAGGGTTAGTAATTAGGAAAAGGATTTATTACTTGTTGTCACGAGACAGATAATAAACTGTGGAGTAATACTTCTTGTAACCTCCCTCCTTTTAATCCTTGTGCAACAGGGGCAGTATTTCAGTTGATAGTGCTGCAGGCTGTAGCCCTCTGTGAAAAGAGGGTATCTGTTTTTTTGTTTGAATCTACATAGATGGCTTTGCTATTGAGAGATGGTGGGGATGCTAATGAGCTCATGGAAAGCTGATGTGAGATATTTGCTTCACATAAAGCTGGCAGAGGCAGGGTACCTGCAAAGAAGTTCTTTGTTAGACAAAAACAGCATAACCCTTGCCTGAGGTTGCCTCATAGTTCAGCTCATTAAAATGAGAGATCTCTGTTTGGATTAGGAATTTATAATACAATAACCAATGCAAATTAACTCATGGATACAAGGCACAGTCTCTTAGTACTGGAGATGACGCCTTTGTCCCTTAACACATAACCTGTTGGACTTACAGCTCTTGTGGCTCGTACTAGAATAGTGTCACTTTAAGTTCTGGACCTGGGAGTAAGCCTCTGCAGTCTGAGAAATGTTGAGTGATTGACTAATGCTTCAATGACACTTACTGGTGTTTGTAGGCCCTACTACAGCAAGTCGTATGATGATTTATCTTCTGTGCCTTTCCATTATCTCAGGATTTTCCTGAATTTGCAAGTTGAAAGGGTCTCAACTTTATGGTGTCACAGAAGGATGTCAGCTGTAAGTCTAATTTCATAAGTTTTATAAAAGCTTCTTCCTGTGTTTACCTGACAAATATTTGATCCAAAGCTTTTTCAAATCTTCAATTTTTAAACAAAAATTATTAGGCTGGGCTTGTTTTAACAGATGAAGTTGTAGAGCAAGCAGAGGGAGATTTCTGTTTTATCCTAAGTGGAAATATTTGCAGTTCTGCAGGTTTGTGAGATAGTATACATCTAAACAGTAAAAAGTCAAAGACTATTAAAATAATGTGCTCTGATATAATAATTCTTGAAACAAAGCATAAATGTATATGATTTTATTATTTTTTAGATAAAGAGAAGTCTTTTTCTATGACAATTCTATTACCTGGGGAAAAAGCATAATTTTAGATCAAAGGCATTTAGTGCTGATTTTTTTTTTTTTATTTTTTTTTAATTTTTTTTTTCCTTTTAATGTTGTTGTAGCTTCTCAGTTGGCCTTCCTTTCAGGAATTTTCAAAAATAAGCACTCAGCAAGTTAGGTAGAATTTAGGCCATCTGAATATAGCACCAGATTTGTAGTGGGATGAACACTGTTTTCAGCCAAGACTTGTTTACAGCAAAATCTGTCGAGTTCTGTGGATTGACTGTGAAATTACTTCCGTACTGCTTGAAAGCTCAGGTTTCCCATGTACAAATGGGGTGGGTGTTTTTATTGAATGCTTCCAGGATCTCCTGCTCTGGCTCCCTCCCTCTGTCCTCAGCCTTGGTGATAAAAATAACATTGTAAATGTTTAAATACCCATTGTAGAGGGGTTGACCGTGGGCTGTATGAGGATGAAATGGTGGGGTAGGATTGTGGCATTGAACATCTTGGCCCTGAGCCACAGGGAAGCAGCACCCACGTACTTACTTGCAGCTGTACAGAGTTGGAATTGATGTTTTACACTTGTTGGTGGTTAATTTGCACAGGCACAAGTGTGGAAAGCTAGAAGAGCACATGACAGGCTCAAATCCCCAGTCTGCAGCAAAATGTCTGCGACCTCCCAGCACCTGCCCAGAGGGTCACACCTGTTTCAGAGATCCTCTGCAGTGTTAGTGTTCTCCATTTTGACTGATTAAACTTTCTATTTGGAGGCTCAGCTTTGGTCTGCAGGAAAAACAATCCCCCTCTTGAACACATTCCTATCGCTTCATCATCATTCAAATTTACCATTAAGGGAGCTGAGAGTTTAGATAATAAATGATTTATTTAGCATTGACCTTGCTTCCAAAAGAAGCTATGTTGTCCCAATGGCATTTTCCTTAAACATACTATTAAAAACATTTAAAGAAAGCTAAAGCAGACTCTTCAGAATTAAGTACTTTAAAAACATTTTCTTATTTCCACAGCTGTGATTCTTTGAGTAATGTTACAAATTGAAACTGCTGCCTAGCACAGTCTGAATCCAAAATTATTTACATTGTTCCAAACATATACTAAGGGCTTGCTTTTGGAAAGAAATAGCTTTCATATTCTCCTAAGAGAGTTATGTACAGCTAGTGTGAGATGTTGATGAACTGCTCAGTGTTAGTACATTGTTGCTGTTATTACTAGACTCCTTGCAGCCAGACTGTAGAAAAAGCAAGAAATGGAAAAATCAAATTGAGAGTTATTCTTCACATACTTGTGCATTTTGACAGAAATAATTTTTTCAGATATACTGAGGTCTTAGCTATTGAAATCAAAACTTACTGTGCCTTCTTAATCATGAATCTTCTGTTACTAGCAAGTGAGCCTGCTGTGAATCATATGTGCAATTAAGGTGACTAAACCTGGGGGAAAATGTGAACTATAAAGTTCTGAAGGAAGAATTAGAGACATAAATTTTGCACTTTCATTTCTACTTTTTCATCCTTTTCTCATTTTCAGCTTTCAAAGGGTTTTATTTTATCCTCCTTTAATCCCCACCTTTAAAAAAATACATTTTTTAATGTTCTGCTCATTTCCTCCTTCTGCGGTTTTTCTCGCAACACCTTCTCTAGATCTCTTGACCTTTTAATTAACATCACTTACGGCAAAAGTAAAGTTTCTTCTGGCTAGCTTATCTTTTAATATTCTGGATTTAAGCAATGAGTCACTACGACATACTAGCCAGGCCTTTTAATTCTCAAGCTCTCTGGAGAAGTCTTTGGGAACTTTTGTGTTCAGGGTATTAACACAGAGTAAGGTTCTTTCCCTTCCTAAATGTTTACTGTGGTCCAGTGGGCTTTATACTGGGATGAGCCCATGAGTGCAACACACTGGATATTTCATGGTTTGTGTCTTTTGTCTTTTCCATGGATGAACATTCTGTAAGAGAATGCTCCGTGTCAGACACCACTTTATCTTCTGTACCGCAGAGGGGTGTCTCCCTTGCGGGGCTGTGGAATGTGGCTTGGTGGGTGGGAAGCAAGAAGCTCCAGGATAGCTATTCGGCCTTTGCCTTCTCTGTTTCCACTTTCCTGTCTGTCTCTCACAGTCTTTCCTTTCTCTTCTCTGGGAGCCAGATGAAAAATTTACTTTTTGCCATTAGGGAATAGGAGGAGTGAAGGAGTACTGTGGGACTTCTGGTGGAAACTGGTGTACAGAACATTGCTTTTTCTGGGAAGCTGTCCAGGAGCAAAGCAGGCTGTGTGAGGACTTGGGGCATAGAAACTTTCAAGAACTCTGTCTTTTTGCTGGTACAGATTGAGATGTTTTTCAAGTTGGCTGCACAAGCTTCTCCAGTATTCTCTCTTGTAGTTAGTTGTAATAGTTCTTTTTTTTGGTAATGATCCTTTTTCAGTCACTAGCAGATAGAGGCTTTGTAATTTGTTTGACTGTAAGAGCAAACAATAGCTATTGATCACAAGTATTTCTTATAGTAACTCAGACATGGTTCATTACAGCAATAGTGTTTGTCATCCAGTTAATGTCAGATGTCTCTTACGTGGGATGAAAACTGCTAGTATGGGTGAAAGGGTTTCCAACACCAAATACGCCACACCAAGTGCAGCGTATTGTCAAGGGTATTTCAAACTGTAGAAACCTCAGCAGGCTACCTGCCAGGGTAGCTGGTGCTCTGAGCTTCCCAGAGATGGAAGGACTGCAGTTTTATTTTTCCAGTTCTGTTTCCCTTCAGATCTAAACAGTCGTCTTATCATTCATAGTATCAAAGGGCGATTAAATATATGTTTTATACTTCAGTACTTAATGCTCCTTTCCTATCCCAAGATGGCTGATCTGAAAAAACAGAAGTGGGAATATGTTTTTGACTGAGAATATTTTAGCCCAGTGGCTCTTAAGAGTATAGTTATATATTTAATTTAGCTACAGCATTCAAGTAATTAGAGAAATTGAAGTGTTGGGTCCACAAACTAAACTGCACTAAAGATAGAATAATTTCATATAATCTTAATACAAGTATTCTCAGGTGGTGACAATTTGCCAGGATATTTAGTGCAGTGATTTTAGGGATGATTCATGAAAAAAAGAGTGATTAGAAATTTGCAGCTGGATGTCTTAGTATCCAGAGATTTTTGTTTGTTTCCATTTGTCCCCTGTTCTTACTTGCTTTGGTAGCAAGAGCTGGAATGCTTCGGTGTTTGAGAGAAGAACAGTGTCGTCTTTAGGTTTACATTCCTGTTTCAAAGCAATTTGTTTTCAGAGGCTGATGGATTGTTCCAGGAATCCATAATCGCGTAAAGTGTTTACTTTTGCAAGTAGCAGAGTGAACTGTCTTGCTAGGCAAAACTGCACAAGTGTTGTCTCGGGGGAATAAACTCTTAGGGTGTGACTCCTTGAACCTTCATGCCTTAAAAACTATTTTTACACAAGGAATTTTAGTGTATTTTGTGTCCAGTTGTGATTCTCTTCATGTGTATTGTTTTAATAGCCTGCATGTGATAAAATTTAGCAGTGAGTAAAACATATAGATTTTCACACTGGTGTGCAGAATTTGGAAGTTTCCACTGCAGCTGTGGTGTAGTAACCTTTTCTGATCCCCTTTGCACGCTTGCCCTCTTTGAGCCTCTTCATCTAATTTTAGGAATGCTGTCTTACTTGGCTTTCACTGTTGAAGCTGATTATCTTGGAAGACATCTGTGATTCCATGTCACCACCAGTCCTCTTAACACTACTCACTTCTCCAGTGTTGGCAAGTACCCTTCTAGGTTCTTGTTGCAGCTATCATTTTAAAGCACAGAATAAGGCTCTGCTCCTGATCCACCCTGGTACTTCTCTCAGTCTTTGCCTCATGCAGTGTTGCTGCACCACCTGCCCTTTCCTACTGCCAGGCTATGCCAGGCCGCTCTCCTGGTAAAACACATAGCCACACTCACGATACAGTCTGTGCTTTGGGCAACTTCAACTTTTTAATCTCAGTTATGAGGATGAAAAAGAATGATTGTCAACTGTAAGATGCTTCCATTCACCAAGGCATCCAATTAATAATAATAATTAGAGTGATCAGGTATTAAAAGTTCTGTGCAATCAAATTGTATGAGTGAAATAAGTGAACTTAAGAACTTTGGGGGTACCTTATGAACGATATGCTTTAGTTCTTAGGTACTGTCTTGTTTTTAAGACAGAACCTGATCTCAATCATTATAGTAATTCTTGTTTTCTGTGGCGAGCATAAGGAGATACGTAAGGAGGACTAAATGGGGCAAACATGTATAATTTAGTACATTTCCCTAGTACTCTCTCCGCCTTTGGCCATTTTTAGGTAAGGGATTTCCTGAACCTGTTGTGCTTTGTTGCTCTAGTAACCTTCAGTGAAGCAGCTCTTCCTGGTGTTTTCCCCGTTTCCCCTCAAACGTATTTAAACTTGCCTCCTCAGTATCCTTAGGCAACAGCTTCTGTGGATTGGGGTTTTTTTCAGCTTGCTTCCCGTCACCTTTGCTAAATGTTCTAGTTACTGTCAGTCCTCATCCATCTTTATGCCACTTGCAATTTGTAGATCTCTATCAGAGTTCCTCTGTGGTTACTCATCCAATGTGAAGAGTCCCAGCCTACTTAGTTCGTCCTCAGTTTGTAGCCATTTTGTACCTTTGGTAACCTTGCTTTTATATCTCTGTTCTTATCTCTTATATCTCTTTTTCTTATATATCTGGTTTGATAACAGGTGGCTGTGCTTCTACATGGTGGCATAATCGTTTTCTGGGGATTCTTCCTCTCTTCTTTTGCTATAATTCATAATATTTGATCTGGGTTTTTATTGCTGATGAGCACTGAGCAGATATTGTTATGGAATTACCTATCATAATTCAAAATTTTGTTTCTGAGTGACAATGGACAGCTCAGCGCCTGCCGTTTTGTACATCGGGTCAAGATTATTTGTTCAAATACATCATTTTGCCTTCATTTATATTGAACTTCATCTGCCATTTTTGTTGTGCAGTCACTCTGCAGCTATTTGCAGTTATCTGTCAGCCTTATAGCCTTTGAATAGCTTAGTGTAGTCTGCGAACTTCGTTTCCTTGCTGCTCGCTACTTTCCCGTGAATATGTCAAATAACTGAGTATCAAATACTTCCCTCCACTGCAAGCACAAACCCTTAATGCCTGCCCTGTTCTTCCAGTCTTTCTTCAATTACTTATTCGTGCCAGACCATCCTTTCTAGGTCATGACTATGCAGCTTTCTTTAAAGCATTTGATTGTTTCCCAATTTGAATTGTCCGTATGTGAGAATACCACCACTGGTTGAAAGCAGCAGGGATGAAAGTAGCAGACCCATATTTGTGAATGTAGTCACTGAAATACTGTAAGCTTATTAATGTTGAAAGGGGGAAAAATAATAAGCAGATCAGGGTATTAATTTCATCATTGTTTATTGTACTTCAGACAGAAAAAAAAGAAAGTCATTTTTTGCAAAGAACTTTTCACTCTTTTTCATTCTGTTTACTTCCTTTGCTTTTCATGGGAGATAAGGAGTGAAGAAACAAAATGCTTTATTTTGATTTGTATGGACAGCTTATGTTTGGAGATTTGACATCAGTACTTCCTGAAGGCAAAGATTCTGCGTCTGTTTTCATGGAAAACACACCTGGCTGTCTAGCTATATCCTTGTGGGTTTTAGTGCCTGCTTTAACTGTCCAAATTACTGATGAAAATATTTCAGCCAGTTCTACTTTTTTCTAGTTAGTGTGAAATCACACTTCTTCTTATAAAATCTGCTAGACTTTGACCAAGGTCTGTGCTGTATTCCATTGATGCCAAATTATTCCTAACTGTCCTGTTGGATATGCACTGACCTGATCCTCAAGGGCTGTAAGTACATATAGCATCATTTCAAGTGGCGTTTTGGAACCAAGGATTTGATTTTTCTCTCCCTGCTATTCTGTACGGATAAAGTTCCTAACGCAATGTGGCAGCAATATATCTGGATTTTAAATGGTTTAGATGTGCTTCTCATATGCAGGAAGACGGGCAACTGAGTGCCTCAGGGTGTATGTGAAAGGGAATAGGGTAGGTTGTTTACTGTTTTGGCCAGAGATGTTAGTTTTCTTCTCTCAATGAAAGTCACTTTACATTCCCTCAGTAAATAAAACCCCAGTGATTATTCTGAGACCCACATATAGTTTCAGTACTTCATATATCTTATTTTGTATATTTTTGTGCCATATGCATTTGTGTGACACTGCTTAGCTATGGGACACAGATTTCTGTTACCTGAATGTTGCAAACATGCTGCATCTCAGCTCTGAGTAATGTTTAAATCATTTTCAGTGGATGATTTCAGGTGGATTTGATTAGAGTGCATCTGAGGAAATGGAAATTTTTATTATATGTTTGATAGGAATTCAATAACTTGAGACGTGGTTTGAGGGCTGATTGTTACATTTCGGTGGGTTGCGTAGCTCTCACTTGGATTTCCATTTTGAATAAATAACATATTTTCATGTGGTCTAAAATACTCTTAGAATGCTTTAATGACAATGCTTAGAATGCTGTAATGACAGCGTCTGCCTACATGGAATCTGATTTCAGGGCTTAGGGTCAAAATTCTTATATATTTGAAGGTCTGTGAAAAAATATATTTGTTAAAGTGTAGAGTTGGAGAGTTTCTCTACTCATTTAATGATGATAC
The DNA here is from genome assembly GCA_013397755.1 of Cnemophilus loriae. Classification (NCBI taxonomy): domain Eukaryota; kingdom Metazoa; phylum Chordata; class Aves; order Passeriformes; family Corvidae; genus Cnemophilus; species Cnemophilus loriae. The sequence continues at coordinate 830,441 of VZTF01000769.1, forward strand.
TTTTGAGAGGAAGCTACATGGGATGAAGAGGGTTAGTTTTTGTAAAACTATTCTGCTTTTAATGAGAGACTCTTACCACTGCCACGGAACAAATAAATAGAAGTAATGATGCACAAGAGGCTCAAAAAGTAAAATCCAAAGACTTTTTCTAAAGTTGAGTTCTAGGGCAAAATGGGCAGCCCAATATTTTCTCTCAATCGAGTCTGAGAAGCAGCTCAGCCAGGAAGATTCCTTTTTGGCCAGTCTCTTAGGAATGCCGGGACAGCTTGTTGACTCACACTCAGTGGAAATCATGTGTGACGCAGCAGGTACAAAGCACCTCTGCAGGTTACAGCACTTCTTAAAATACAGCAGTTTTGATACTTCTATACACTCCTAATGCAAGACAGTGAATGTTATTTTAAAACTTCCCTTCAGATCCCTTACCTGCATGAGAAGATCTGATCAGTAAAAATACTATTGCACTTCTTACGACTCATAAAAACGAAACCAAAATTATAACTGAAGAGGTAGGGTCTTGAAAGAATTGCCAGAAATAAGATTCTGTGTGTGGCCATGGTTGATCCCCTTTGGATTTGTACACTGTGATTGTCTCTAAATACGGTATGAGATTTTTTTATTCCATGGCTCTGTTGCCTGGCTAGGCCTGAATACCTAGGATAGATGTTCACTTAGATAGCAACTGCAAAATAGATACATTTGTTCCTGGTGTTTAATACAATCCTTATAGTTTAATTTTTTCATGCTGTTCAAACTTTTCTCTAAAACTGTTGGCTTTTTCTCATGGGCTTTCCTACGGTGCTCTGCATTATCATACCCTTTAAATAAAGTTTCTCTGAGTACAGTGTTGCCATCTATTTCTTTCCATCTCACTTCTCTAGCTTCTGTCATCTTTGCTCTTGAATCAAACAGCTTGTCTTTCTTTCTGAGTTCATTGTGAGCTTCCCTGAGAGAAATGGAGAAGAGTTTTCTTATTCTATCCTCTTTGGTGTTGAAAGCCCCATACGTCAGAATTAGAGTTGTGCCTCACAGCTGCAGGCTAGCTTAAACTTAGTTGTTGTCTGCAAGTCCTGCATATGTTTAGTCAACTACACATAAGCTCAGAATTCAGAGCTGAGAATATTGAATTTTGTTTTAGGGCCTCTTGGATAAGATTTCCCTCAGTTTCATCATTTAGCCAAACTTGTGTCAGTCTCACTAAGAGTACTGGGCAGCACATATGATCCGAAGACCATTTCCTGTTAAATATCAAAAATGGGTTTAGGTACTCGAGAATTATATAAATGGAAAAAGACACATATGGATATTAGTTTGCCAGAAGTCCTTAATGTCAGAAAGAAGTATTACCAGTCCCACTTTCAGAAATGGCTGAATTGTGTTGCAGATTTTTTCTACAGTCATTGAGTGTGATGAGCAGTAGGCCTGAAAAATTTCGGATTCGCTAACAATGAGAAAGATTTGTCTTCATGAAAAACTATACTGTTGTAAAATTCAGTAGGTTTTGAATTTAAACTACTTTGTTGCCTTTCACTAAGAATGCTCATGCGTCTCTTTTTAGTTTATTTTACTTAGAAAACATCATAACAGCATGTTTTAAGGTGAGATAATAGTCTGAATAAAAAACCCTGGAAGAAGAAGCCTGAGTACATGTTCTGGACTATTTCTGTGTAGGAAATTAAGACCCTGCAAACCAGTGAAGTGAAGTATAATCAGTTGTTTGCTGCTCAGATGGGAGGCAGACCTGCACAGGAAGAGGATTGCTCGGGGTGCTGCATGGCACACGTGCTTTGTTGGTATTAGCACCTCAGAACCACTGAGTTTCCTGAGTTTTTGCATGACAGCAAATTAGATGAAGCATGACACAGAACTAAACCACTTTCCTTTGCTCATGCTGGATTGCTGTCAAGCGGATAAGCATTTAGTCACATCAGTACCTCCTTATGCCATCCCTGGCCTTTGGCTGCTGCGTTGGCTGTGGCAGGATTTGTGCCAAGTTCAGCTTCTTACCCCTTCCAGAGTCACTTGAGTTGGTCCGTGTGGAAGAGTCCCTTTTCGCACACAGCTTTGCTTGGCCTGACACAGATGTCCTCTATCTATGGCACAAATAATCTTCAATCCAGGTGATCCTTACAAGAATTACAAGGAAGATGGGTATATGGAGAAATACTAACACCTGTTGAAGTGATAGTATTCCAGTACATGGATAGTATGAATTATAGTAGTGACCTCACTTTGCAGTGCAATTCAAAGTGTTTACTGGCCTAATTGAGTAATTAAAAATTATACCAACCACACATCTGTCTTTAAGAGTGCTTATTTTGGCCAAACGTTGTTTTGAATATTCTTTCCACTTGAAGAAGGCTTTGGAAGATGGTGAAAAGATTCTAATTCAGTCTTCCATGTTTCATATTAATTCGTTCATGTTTTTAACAAGTTTTATGTATTTGTGTATTCAGTGAATTAATTCATCTTTTCAAAGGCGGAGTTTACTCTTGTTCCTGGGGAATTCTGTGACAACTTCAGTTTCATGTATACATATAGATATTAGGCTTTAGACTTAAGTCAGTCTTCAGTTAAATAATGTTGGACCATTGTAGACAAAGGTGTCTGTGGGAGGAGGATGAAGGAAGCAAACAGTGCTTGAACGACATGTTGATACTGATGAGTGGAACTGCAGTGCAAAAGCAGCTGACTGTTAAAAAGTAGTGAATAAAACTAAAGAGCAAGTGTCCAGCTCTGTTTTTAAATCTCTGTACATATTAGATTAAGGATGCTAAATCATGTATTTTGTAAGGATGATCTAGCAGGTCCGTTGAAAGTCTTGGTAGTAAAATCAATAAGTCTGTTAGCTCTTAGTTTATGTTGCTGCTTAAAATGTTATAGGATTGACTATCCTTCACAAAGTATTTGTACTTGTAAATATTCAGATCAGTTTTATGCAAATTTCTTTCAGAGTAGCGTTCTCTAGAGGGGATTTTTTTTGTAACCTCTATCCTTCTGCATAAGTAATTAGAGATAATAATTACGGGCAAAATTATTAAATCTTTAGCTTGTCAACACACCTCTTTATTTTTGACGACTCACATTTTGCTTTGTGCAGACTGTGTTTTCTTTGTTGCTTCTTACTCCTGCCGGCACTCCTTAGGTTGTCGTTTCATGGTTATATACCTTATATACCAGAGGACTAGTGAGGAAAGAAATTAAAATGGTTTAGGAGTACCTTGAGACATTTATCTGTGTGGATAATTGCCCCTTGGACAGAACTGGAAGTAATGAAATTTTCAAAACTTGGACTGTAAAGCCTAAAGCCCAGCTGACAAGAGCTGTTCATGGTTGCTGCTGTATGGAACATTTGTTTAGCAAAAAGCAAGCATAATCCTTGGATAGAACTTTGCTTAAGAGATGCTGGTGGCACGGTGGCATGCCAGTTCACCAATTAAAGAGCAGTGAGTAGAGAGACTCATCAGTTTGTAGAGTGTGTCATAGATAGGCAGAAACCCTGGCCTTCTTCCTTCCTTTGTATTTATATTCCACTTTCTTTACGAAGCTGTTGTATATTAAGTTAATTCTCTGTTTTTGTATAAATTGGACAGTAAATACCTGCTATAAAAGCAATGACAGCTGATAAGCAGTTTCACAAGATGAAATGAAATTTTGAGTTCTTTAAGCATTGCCTTCTTACATTTTTATATCTTTTTTAAAATGTGAGAACAAAAGGAACCAGGCTGCTGGTGGAAGTTGGTATATTGATGTAAAATGATTTTTAAGGAAAGGGAAAGATGGAGGAAAATTCAAGGTGACATTGGAATCAGCTTTTTGTTTTCCCAATCATCCTTGCCCAATCCTTGCCCAAAGGCTGCCATTTCTTCCTTTCAGTATCCCCTGTAAATAGCACAGAATTGCACAGTACTCCTTGTATCTGTCATAAAGAGGTTGATGAAGAGCTATTCAAGGAAGGATGCTTCTTTCCTACTTGTAATAAACCCAAGACCTCCAGGATTCAAAGAAAAGTAATATTGTCTCCAGTTAGTTTCTTACAATTTTATACTTGGGGTTTTTTTATGTTTAATATATGATAAATTTAGTTATTGGCTGAACCTTGCCATGTTTAAGGCAGGTTTTTAGGTTTTGTTTGTGGGGCAGCTTACAGATGAGGAATACTGAAGCACAGCAAAGTTTAGTCTATGTTCCTTCCATGAGTCAGTGGCACAAGTAGGAAATAGAGATCATGATTATTCTTAGTCCCAGGGACATTTCATCCCAAGAATAGCCTCATATACTTTGGTTCCTGAACAATACCCTGTGCTTATATAGCTTTTAAAAATAATCATTGCACAGAAGAAGAGTTGATCTGATTGCCAAATATGATGGTAGGCATTTTTTTTTTCTCTGCAAGCATGTTGACAGGAACCTTTGGTTTCCTTTGCTTCCTGTGAAGTGTTAAGGAATGCTCCATTGTTAAGTTTATCTGACTGCATTCTACACCTGTAGATTTCTAAAAAAGAAGTGTTGGGGAGTTTTGAATTTTTTCTTTTTTTTTCTTTTTTTTGTTGGAGTGTTATTGGTTTTTTGGGTGGGGGGATTTTTTTGTTGTGCTGTGTGTTTTTTTTGTTTTACCAATTCTTTTTCCTATGTTTCCTGTCTATGAGAAGGGAAGTTCTGTAAGAGGAAGGGGGATAAATGAGTCAGGGTTAATACTGCATTATCAAGAGTGAACCACTATCAGCATGCATAATTTTTAGTCCTGTTCTTGTGTCTTCTGGAGATCTTCAAAAACTCACATATTTCTTCAGAATTTTTTCTCATCTGTATTTTGTCCTGGACTTAGTGCATTCCTGTTTGAGTCACTTACCAGTAGCTACTGGCAGAAGTATCATCTGTCAAGGGGCTTTATGGGCAGCTATGATTTTCCCCATGGTGGCAAAATAAAAATGGGAAATAATTTGTAAAGAGCTTTTTTCACACAATGGAAATCTGAGTCACAAAATGTAAATTCCGAACGCTGGGAGAGCGGAGTGACAGAGCTCAGAACATGGGTCTTCACTTTCTTCTTTAGTACCTGAATCGCAAGACTGTATTCTGTTACTTTGTATTAGTAACATGTATTTTGTAGGATACTTTTGTTTTACCACAACTTGAGCATACGGATCAGAAATCTGTTTTGCATAGAGCTAATTAAGTGAAATGAGCTCTGTACATATGCTTTTGATTTTAAGACTTTAATATTTGGGGGGATGGATTTTTAGAAGTCAGAATAAACAATTCACCTTATGAAAGTCATATTTCAAACTTTCTTTCATCTTAGTTCCTACGCAGTTATGATTTGTGGTTTTGCCAGCTAAGAGAGCTGTCTTTGCATGATTATTCTATATAACAATTACAGAGGAATTATCTGTTATTTAGGAGTAGTTTGGTGTACTTTTGTGTCAGATCTATCTGGAAAATATTCTTAGCTGCCAAACAGATTTTATTCTAACTCTAAAGACTGTTTTCCTGTGCCAGGTGATTGAGTTATATATTATGAGCTTGGAAAGTTGGTATATTGCTTATTACAGCAGGTGATTGTTTGCCAAAGTGTATCTCTGTGGATGCAGAAAGATTAAACAGTAGATGCAATGAAGAAGGAAATCCAGCAATAACCTAATTTTTGGAATGATAATAATAACTGCATAGTTATGCATTCAGACTTCTCTTCCAGACTGTTTTTTTTTTTTTTTTAAATATTTGTAGTTGTAAAATGAAAATAACTTTTTTTATGGGCATAGTAATATATAGTCATAAAAGTAGGAATTATAAATACATGTAGTATGTAGGTAGATTTAAGCATTTTCAAGTTGTTGAAGTAACAAGTACGTATTATTGAAATGACTTTGTCTTGGTTATTGTCTGTGGCATCCAGTAATTATGAAGGATCAGGGCACAGATGGATGCTTTGCTTTGTGTATTTATGCACAGGCTGGATCTGTCATGCGTTTTTGTTCAGAGCTCTCCAAGTTTGGAGCTCTCTGAGCACTGTGCTCTGTTCATCCATGTACACAGGCAGTAAATGCAGGACTCAGGTGTTCCTTCCACCTCGTAATTCAGGCCAGTGGCAGAAAGGAAGTGACACTGCCTAATTCCCTGTCCAGTCCTGTTTGCTGGACCGTGCTGCCTTCCAGCAAGTGAAATTAACTTCATACAATGATTACAAAGTTGACACAGCCAAAACCTATCTGTGTTATTGCATGCTGATCATGCTTCACTTCGCTGTTCAGTAGATCCAGGAGGGTAGGACTGCTTCAGACTCTGCTGCTGCTGCTGTTTGGGTTTGGCTGTGATGTTGTTGTAACTCCGTTATCAAGCCCTGTTTTCAAATTGCATATGACTGATATTTAAGAAGTCCTTCAGTTATTAAATCTTTGCAGTATTCTCTAGCCTGACCCTGTTCCTGACAGTTGAAGAGAAAATTGATTCAGAATATAGTAATTTGCTGAGAAGTGAATAAACCCAAAATTCTTGTCTTCAGGCTTTGCTCTCTCTATTTAGTAATCCTGCAGATGAGGCATAACTTCAAAAGACAGATTAATTTTGAAATAAAAAAAAAAGTGTCTTTCTGATTAGCCAAAAGATGCCTACTGATTCAATAGATCTTTACAAAATAAATATTGATATATTTATATATAGATCTATACTAAATAAAAATTCAGTTTTTAATTTTTACATCTAAGGTGTTCTGGGGTTGATTCAGAATGTATTCGTTCTTCAGTAGATCTGTCATGTGCAAACATGTTTGGCAACAAATCATGGACTGTGACTGACAAACTGGTACTTCAGAAATCAAGTTCTGCAAGGGGTTTGACCTGTATGGCATTAATTTGACCTGGTGAAAGAAAGGTAGCAAAATCTAAGCTTGACTCATAGGAAAAACATCAACTAGGAAGTGTTAAGTATTTTGCAAGTAATAGGGACGAGACCTACACTGTGCGTTACATAAAATGCAGTTGATATAACATCATTTATTGTTAAAATACTGTTATATTTTACCACAGTAGCTGCCGGGCTGCCAGTGCAATTGTCCCTTTGCCACTACATCAGTCTTTGCTGTCACCAGGAGAAGAAAGCCCTTGTTCCTGCAAGAGATGTAGGCTGGTTTCTTTATGGTCTTGTGGTGGCAGTGAGACCTAAAACAGGTGCTCAGGTTGAACAGTTCTTTGGCTTCCATTAGAATTATTCACCAAATTGCCAAACCTGATGGTTTTAGTTGTTGTTTTTTCGAATAAATAGGACTTGAATACCTTGTCTTAAACTTAGGAATGGAATGTTAGCTGGAAAATTTTTGACACTGCTCCATCCTTCATATGGGGGAAAGAAGGGAGTCATCCTAACTTGAAAAATGGAGCTGCACAGGCTGCCAGGTCTGATGAAGTGGAATATGTGCTTCTTGAGGTGTCCTGTGAAAGCCCTTCCCAAGACAGCAGAAGTACATTGCTGAAATGGATGGATATCTTCAGGCAAGTGAAATGCACAGAGAAGGAGAGTCATTGGCCCACTCCAGTGCCATCATCCCTGCACAGTGTATAATTCTTGAAAGCCATTTCTGAAATCAGTGAACTTTGTATCTCTGCCTCAGGAAGGTGCTGGGATCTGGTATCACATAAGCATATCTATGCAAAAATGGTGCAATAGATGCTGTGCTGTTCTAAAGAAAAATATGTAAGTCAAAAATTATGTAAGTGAAAAAAAGAGACATGATTTCTCATGGCTATTTCATACCAAAGAAAGACTTGAGATAATCGTCTCATAGAGTAAGAATCAAAATTAAAGAGAAAAAACCAGATACCCTGCATATAAATTACCAAGAATTTGCCATCTCTTGCTATTTGTACATGCTGTGATATGTTCAAGCACAGACAAGCTTCTAGTGGTTTCAAGCTTCACCTTTGCAGTCAGATAAAAAGAAGCTTTCTCAGTTAGATGTTAAAATATTTTTTCTTGTTTATACAAATGCAAACAAAAAATAATTTTACTTTTTTCCTTTCCATGCAATTTTGTATATTGAAACAAAAATGTCTGTATGCACTTAGTGACTGGTGCTATTCTAAGAGGGAAGGAAGAGGCTTTGTGATTTAGATAGAGCCATGTGGGTGCGTGTCTCTTACAGTCCACATCCTACCAGCTGCTGCTTCTGGCCATATCCTGTGCAGCTTAATTCCCTGCAGGGCTCAAGCCTCACAGATCCAGCAAGCTCACTGGGTGAATTTGTACCTGAAAAGAACCCGTGCAGCACAGCACATTAATGTGAGACACTGATCGTGCCAGGCATGGGAGAGCTCTGCTCAAACTTTCACCAAGTCATGTTCACATCTGTCCCGAGTACAGAAAGCTTCTTGTTTAAACTTGGGTCTAGGGCAGACTGAGGAAGCCACATGAAAAACGCTGTTGCTTGCTCCTCTGCATCAGGCTTGAGTTCTGAGGAGTAAGATAATAAAGAACATATGTGTGTAATTAAAATACAAAGGAAATAGGAAGGGAGATAGCAAGGAACTATTGAGCATCCTAATTATAGACATCTGATTTTACTGAAGGAATTAAAGGACTCTGAATGAATTAGCCCTATAGCCATTCTTAATCTAGAGGGAAGGGAGAGTGTATTCATCGGGGGTTACTTTGTTTGTTTTAAATTACTTATGTTTTCACAACAACTTTATCATCATTTTCTAGGTAGTAAAACCTATAGTAAATCTGCAACACAGCTTCCACAGAAATCTCTATTATAAAGTTCACAAATTTAGTTTAAATAATTACCACCTCAGTGCTAAATTGAGCGTTCTTTTAGGAAGACCCCGGGAAATATGTTCAACTAAAATAAATATCTGTCTTAATATATCCATGTGGCTAGGAACTTGTGAATAAGTCTGAATTTATTTAAAATACTGTCTTTAAACAGTCTATGAATTACATGATTGATAAGCATTTTATTGTGGTTTTCATTAAATTGCTTGACTCACTTTTTAAGTAGTACCTGAGATGGTTAAAGGTGAATGTGCTTGACGTACATAGGACACTTGTAACGCATTGAAATACTCCAGCAGAATTCACAAGAATACAAATGCTTCATCAGAAACTGCTCAGGCTCCTCTATTTTGTATATTAGCTTGGGAAATGGCCCTTTTTTACTGCAAAGATCATCAAGGAATCTCCAGGCATAAGTTCTCATAAAGTTTGCGTCTTCTTTTTTCTCTCCTCTCCTCACTTTTCCGACAGATTTTTCCGTACAAAAGCATTATTTGCATTTAAGGATTCTTTGTTCTTTGCACTATACTAAATGGGATTTCTGTGCCAAAAGCTAAGTAATTTTTGATTAACTGGTAGAAGTCTGGAAAACGTATGGAAATGAGACAATAACAAAGAAGCTTGATTTTTTTTTTTTTGGGTTTGTTTTTTTTTGTTTTGTTTTGTTTATAATATACTAGTGAAAGCTGAAAGCAGGTTGTAACTAGAGAGCATTTGAAAGGAGAATAAGAAGTAGGTACCGTAAGAGAAAGCTGAAAAAAAATAAAAATAATAAAACTCTCATAGGAAAAAGGAGTAAATCTAGTTCTGTGCCATGTTTATATTTCTAGAAACCTAGACTGAAACAGGTTTGATGTCATGTACAAAACTATAATTTTAGTTTTTTAAGTTTGGGGTGGTTTTTCGGTTTTCTTTGATTGGTTGGTTTTCTTTTTTTAGTGTATAAGCTGTCTAATGAGTATAAATTCTTGCTTCTGCAATGAGTAAATGAAATAGAAACACACAAGCTTAATGCACAAGAAATGTATCTGAATATGCAGTTGAGAACTCAGATTTGTTCTGTTGCCAAAAAGTGGTTTTATATTCATGGAGACATATGATAAATGTCCTCAGAATTGCGTGGAAACACAAACCACTGATTTATATTGCTTTGTGTTTTCAGTTGAAAGCTCAGTGTTTTTCTTGTGTCGCACAGTGATTATTGCACAAATACACAGGATATGTGAAATACTGAAAGATTGATTAAACTTACTAAATTCTAAAGATTTGATGTGATTTTTTTTTTTTTTTTCTTTCCCTATTATATCCACAGGAGAAACCTAACAAAGCTATCTCTCATCTTCAGCCACATGTTAGCAGAAATCAAGGCTATTTTTCCAAATGGACAATTCCAGGGTGATAACTTTCGCATCACCAAAGCCGATGCTGCAGATTTCTGGAGAAAATTCTTTGGAGATAAGTAAGTAGTAACATTTTGTAAAATCCTCAATTCTTTCTAACATAAGCATAAAAAAAATATGAACTTTTCATAAATCCAAATAAGCGTTGGTGGGTGTTTTGAAAATAATTTCTCCTCTAAGTCTTTTAATTGGCTGAAATTGCTGAGTTCACTGTTAACAATTTTTTTTCCAATGTTGTGTTTTGCTCAAAGGTAGTTTTGTCAAGGGTACTTAAGTTCAGTCTTACTGCAAGAAGTTTATTTGTTCCATTATAGGGTGAAGATAGGACATTGCTTTCACAAAGCATATGGCAAATCGTGTCCTTTCATATTAAAAATATATGTATATTCTACAAATGAAGACTCTAAAGTCTGAATTAGGAACTGGATATTAGTTTCATGGACAGCATGTTTCCTTATCTCACCTTTAACTTTCTAACTACCACAATATTTAGTGGAATGAAATGTGTGAAGCGTAGATATGTGATTTAATCCAGCTAGCAAATGCAATAGTGAAAATGTAAAAGCAGGCCTATGTGGGATTTTTGGTTCGTTTCTGGGAAAAAAAATCCATTTAGAATACACAGAAACATGCCACATGAGAAAGTGAACAAGCTGCACATCTTCTATTAGCTTATGTAAGCGTACCAGTGACATAAGAGGAATGCCAGAGGCACTAGGTTGGTGTATTTTTCATTATGACGGAGCAGTCATTAGGGTCATCAGCTCTGGTATCTTGCACAGTGTGGGCAGAACAATTTCTGCCACAATCTGTTGCATCTTCGGAGCATAAACAGCTCTTTAAAATAAGTCGTTTTTTCTTTAGAATACCAATGTAGTAGGTTGGCACTTTGGCAACTCAGTTCTGTTCAGCGTGAATTTACAACAGTTTCACTTCCATGTTTTTTTTTGTTAGTCTAAACACACCTACTGTCAGCTTTCGTCTTTCTGGGTTCTGGTAGTTTCTTTCCCATGTAAGTAATGTTAGAGTGTGATGAAGTTGCTATATCAGTCCTCTGTTTTGTTAGAGAAAAGGGATTTAACTGTGTTCCACGTTACCCATTTTAATGTGAGTAGAATTTTCAAAATAACTTCAAAAGTTTAGCTAAAGTTTTCTGAAGGATTAACTTCAGTGACATGTAGGGTTCTCTATCAGACAAGGCTTTTAAAAAACATGTCAGTCAAGAGAAGAAAAACAGGATCCTTGATAAAATGACTAATGATCATGTTTGTTCAGTGTTGCTATTTTTTCTTCCTCTCTTTTTCCCCTTTGCTTAGGAACTCTCAGAATGTAAATTTCCTTGTGGTACTTCTCTTATCCTGTGTCCTTGAATGACCTTTAGCAGATGTCTTGATCGCAGATTGCGTTTCTGTCATTGGGATTTACAGATCTCCTCTTCTGCAAGCTGCTGTTTCTTTCTGTGATTTCATCTGAACCAGTTTCTCAGCTCCCCTGTTCTCTACGCTGCTCCTCTTTGAGCTTCTGGACTGACTTCTACTGTCTGTGTGAGATTCAAGTGATTTCCTTCAAGTTTCCTTCCAATGGTCCTGCCAGTTTCCATTGGGAGATGACACAATAGATAGGTGTTTGAGATGTCAGACGGTAGGATACTGTAACATATTAATAAGTTTTTATCAGAACAAGGTTGGTAAGGAGAATCTTTCAACTGCATCGCTTCATCTGAACAACTCAGCTCTACCCTTCTCTTTTTCTTGCTCACACTTAACTCTTATCTCTCCTGACTCATCTCCTGGAACTCCTATTTCTAAAACTTTTCATGGCCCCAAAGCTCTTGCCATGCCTTTTCTAGACTGTGTTTTTTTCCTGCTTATGCAAATTTCTGCATAGAATGCAACTTCAAATATGAGCCTTCAGTACGAACGCCCTGAACTTCTCTGCTCTCCACTGTGTACTTTGATAGGGGTTTTTTGGGGTTTTTTCATTTGTTTGGTTTTTTAGGGAGGGTGACTGGATGTTTGGGTTTTGTTGGTTTTTTGCCTAAAACATCCATGCGTCAAGAATGTCTAAGAATCAAGGCAGTTTGGTGGCATCCAGTCAAACATACGTATCTTTGGTTTTTTAGTATAGCCTGAAAATTTTTCTGAGTTATTTCTGGTCAGGTGCTTTACTTTCAGACCAAGTAAATAAGCACTGTTACTGGTGTTTCCAGGTCTTCTCTAATAAAGTGAAGCTGGTTTCGTTGCCTGTCTTCTAAGTAGAGAGCAGTAGATCTGTGCTTGGCAGCCTTGCCATTATCTCAGGTTTAGTTAATTGTGCTTAAGTAACTATAGAACATGTAACAGCATGTATGTCAAACAAACAGATGAGAAAAAAGTTTATTTGGCATTATGTTGAATCTCTTTGTTGAACAAAATGCCTGAAGCTTTTTAGACATTAATTATTTTTCTAATCATTTAGAAATATATGGCAGATATGCCTGTAAGCCACATCCTTTACAATGGGCCTGTTGTGACAAATTAGTTTGCAAATATGCTGGTATCACTTCCCTAAAAGCAAAGCCTGCGTAAAGATTTTGCAAACAACTCATGATACCTTTCTCTAACCTAAGCCTCTAGGACTTTCTGCAACCCCCAACTCTACTTAGGCAGTGCAGTGAAGGAGTTCAGGAAAGAACTCAGCTGTGTGTTCCCTGGCTGCATCTTTGTTTTACACAGCAAGCCTGGACCCCTCATTTGTTTCTGAACAGCATCCCTTACTTTGGGGTCACTGACTAACGCTGCTCAAGATTAGAGCATAAAAAAAAAGTAACTTGTGCTGGATCTTGGCTTCTGATGGTAAACTGTAGCACAAAAAAGACTTCTGTTGCAGTTTGATCTGATTGAAAGGAGAGAATTTGAACTATTAATTTATGATTTTTTCAACATAGTATTATCATAAAAAACACCTTCCTGTTTCTAAACATAATTAATTAGATGCTTTTTTACATAATCAACGTTTTGCACTAATTTCTTTCTGAAATATTACTTTTATTTTTTAATTTGAAGTATTTTAAATAGCAGGAAGGTCACCAATAGTAATTTACATTTTTAAGTTGACTGTTCAGCTTTCAGTTTTTGAAAATGTGACCTACACTTCCTTTTACAGAAAGCAACGTGTTACAGTTTGCTGAGGAATGAAATCCAGAACATGCTGTTTTCATGAGTCCAGTCTGTACTTTAAAAAAGAAAAAAAAGGAACGATTTTCTTCCCAGTTAATGGGGAACTTTTAATTTTGTTGCTTACATTTGTCTGACTGAACACTCACTGCAAAATTGTGTAGCTGCAACTAAGTTTTTTTATCCTGTTACTGATAAGTGTCATAGTCTGCAGTCTTTGTGTTTAGAGCTAGTCAGGTGTACATTCACATGGCTTCAAACTCATAAGCAAAATAAATGGCTGGGCTCTTTCAAGCCTTGGATCTACATAAATCTAGCTGCTCTTTGGATTTCTGTTGAAAACACCATGTAGAACTCAGCAAGCAATTTGCATAGCTCCCTCAGAGCAAAGTGCTAAGATAACCACATATTCTTGGCCTTCAGATACCGTCTCAGCTTTCACATTTCTGGTACACCCGAAAAAACTTCTAGACAATGCCAGTAGTTGGAGAAGCTTGTCTGGGAAAGAATTCTACGTGAGAGCAGCAGATACATCGATAGTGGAAGTCATCAGCCCTCACACAGGCGGAAAGTGTAGAACTAGCATATAGTCAGAGCCTTTACAATTGTGAGGTTTTTCCAGTATCGCATGTTTCGGACGAGAACAGGAAACCCTGGAAGTTATAGGATGTTTGGAAGGGATCTGGAGATGCTAACATGGGGTTTATGAGTGTATAGGGGGGATTGATAAATCAAGGTGGGAGATAATGAGATTTTGATTGTCTGGGTGGAAGGAGAATGGTGCTAATAGCAGCATGAAGAAGGAAAAAATGGAGGTATTGATTTCTCTGCAAGGACGAAGTAAAACATGTATCCAAATTAGGGGGTAGGTGAGGAGGTCAGCAGTATTCAGCAGAAGGCCCAGGATGGTTTTGGTGTATTGCTTTTGTCAAGGAAGCTGACAGAGCAAAGGTATCAGGGAGATGGGGAATAGACTGTTTGGATTTGCTTCTGAAAACAAAAATCAGGAATGAGTGAGAATATTCCAAAGGCTGGATGCCTGAAATAGGTGCTTTCTGGCATTTTCCCAGGCTATGTGGAAAAAGAGAGTGTCTTAAAGAATATAAAGGAGCTGACTGAAAAAGAACTAAGACGTAAATTGACACAAGCTTTACCTATACCAAGAAAGAACTTGGTAATGTCAAAAGCAGGAAAGTGGTGAAGTTGAGAAGATATGATTTTTCTGAATTTGTAGTGATTGATAGAGTACAATGATTGGAGCAAGAGGTTTCAGTAGAGTGAGTCTTCACCCCTGCTTCACCATTGTGGTTGTGCTGAAGCAAGTGCCAGTTACATGTGCAGCTAAACAGGGATGTTATGTGGAGCTGTGCAATTGTAAGGCGTGTAATCAGCAGTTACCTTTGTTTACAGATACTTTAGTAACCCCCCCAGTGGGTTGTAAATATGCATATAAAACACTATCTGATAGCATATTCATTATCCACATTTTATTACTGTATGGTGCTTGATGAGAATTTGCCCTGATTCCTCTCTCATTTTAATAGCACTTTACATCTTTTACTGGTTTACTGTTCTGAGTAAAAATGTGCAAAATGCCACTGGGAGTAATCCTGAACTGAGAAGGAGAGCAGGCAAGATGACCTAACAGATCTTTCAGCTTCTGAATTTGAAAACGACAGTGAAGTCATGCAGGGCTTGGTAACTATTGAAATTTGTGATTTGTGGCTGTCTTCGTGTTGCAGAATGAATCAGGAGGAAAATGTCAATATTCTTAGATTTTCATTTTTCCATAGTTCTGCTATTTATTTTAACTTTTAAGCTTTTTATTCTCCATCATGGAACTTTAAAAATGTTAAAGCATTTCTGTTATTGTTTTCAGATAAATTGATTTCCCTCCACCTTTTAGTTTCTGAGGAAAGAGAAGTTCTTTCACCGGGGATCAAAGACATTACTGTTTCAATGCTCCTGTACTTTTTTCCCAGATGAGGCCTTAAATGTATTTATTTTTTATGGGAATTTATGAAAAAATGTGGCTATTGATTTCTCAGTAGCAGTTAAATTGTGCATTTCAAATTGATATTCTAAACTTCGAGTAGCTGTGGTTCTGCTGTGGTCAGTGCTTTTTGGCTCAGGATAGAACAGACACAGCCTCAGTGGTTTGGGTTCACAGAAGAAGCAGTAAAACAGGCAGACCACAATGCGCAACTTATCTGACAGTTAAATATTTCCAAGTTCAAGAGACCTCAGATAAGCTAAGTTTTAACACCTTGTTAATCCCCTTAATTTATTACTTGATTTTCTGTTCTTGCTGCTGATAGTGCCCAAGAGCCCTATTACTGCCTGAACAGTGTAAAAATACAGACTGAAGAGTTGGTCCTGGCCCAAAGAGCTTCAAATCTGAGTATGAACTGAAGTGTAAAGGGAAGCCAAAGACAGAGATGAAAGAGGAAGAGGCAGTGATCCAAATGCCATAGCCCTCATCACTGTCAAGACAGGTGTTTTAACAACAGGAACTTTTAAAGAGGAGAAGATGAACAGGAACGGGGCTTTTGAAGTGTGGTTCCTTCCTCGGCTGATTGGTAGTACAGGCTTATTGATAAACTTGTTTAAACTTGAGCTAGAGACAGAAGGTACTGTTCCCTGGGTACTAGTGAGACAGAAATCTCACTAGACCTTTTTCCAACAAATGCAAGATGAAAAAGTTTGAATAAGACAACAGGTAATATTATAGAGAAGAGCAAGTCAGTGCAAAGTTGCAAGACAGGATTAGAAGATGGAAAAGAACAGTCTTCACAGCTATTCTGGGTAGCTAAGAATAAGGTAAAATTGCACGTACAAAAGATAGAAGAAAGTTCTGATACTTGGCGCACAAGATTGTGAGACAGGAGAACACGTTCTCAATGGATAGGCAGGAAAGGCAGTGTTTTAAGTATAAAAGGATGTGCAAAAACATTAGTGTGCTTTGAGTTGAAAATACAGAGAAGTGTACCCCTTTGGGGACACTTGGGGAAATGCAGGCTTCCTGTATCTCTTAAGGAACTTGCTGTTTCTCCAGCAATGTCCAGTTACATAGCTTTGAAAGTGGCTTTTTTTGGTGGTATATTTTCCCCATTTCATAAGGCTCATTTTCTCTCTTTTACCTTCTCTGTTCTCATTATATGCATCTGCATTTGTTCAGAATGATGTCACTATTTAGCAATTGTACTGGCATGATATGGCAGAATTCCTTTTTTCCCTTAGGACTGAACTTCTCAAGCCTTCCGTGTGTCAGTTATTTGCTCTGCAGTTCAGAAGCAGTGAAAGCATGTGGCCTCTCACTTAAGACTGAAGCAGCAGTCTTAAGAAAATGCTCTTTTCAGTGGTAATAAGTCAAAATCCACATTGCTCACTGCAGACTTACAAAGAGTGTTGTTTCTGTCTGGGTCAGTATTTGCTTGAATATTTTCGAGATTGCTCTGGAAACAGTAATGGCCTTTTCATGGTGTATTTTTTGGCAACATTTGAGAGAATCTCTTGCAGACAAAAATGTTCACTGTAAGTGTAAGTTATACAGGTATATGTTTACCTCCCTAGACATTCTTGTGGTCTGCTCTGGTCCAAATGGAAGCAGTGTCACTTGACATTCCAGGATAGCTGCATCTCTGCACTTTTACACAAGTGCTGTACTCTTCGTGCTCAGAAAATATTTTTGACAGGACTCTTTAAGAAAACAGTCCCAGGCTAAATACCAAGATCCAGATAGTTTTGTTGATTTGAGAGATGCACAGAAAACGTCTTAAGGAAATATTTTTCAAGATCATTTGTTTTGTTTTGTTTTCTTTCCTTGAATTGGCATGGGCTTGCTTCTGCTCTAATGACGAGGAAAGGCAGTACAAGGACATGGTGTGTATAAATCATTTCCTAAAAGATTTGCAGGTAGAGATTTGGATTTCCTTGTAAAAGGTCCTTCTATTCTTTTACTGCTGTACATCATGTACGCTGTGGCTTTCTTCATAATTTTGTTTCCTTCTAATATTATCTCTCTGAAGATTTTTGAACTGATAGAGGGTTGCAATAAATTAACATATAGCACAGTAACGGAATGTATGCGTAATTCAGTCAGATTTTCTTCCTTTTTTTTTTTTTTTTCTCCCTAAATTGCATTATAAAAAGAGAAACTGTTACTAAAGCTCTGGCTATATCTGTTTGTAATGTGTGCATATGCAGTAGGGCTGTAAACTTTGGGCATCAAACCTTCGAGGGAAGTACAGTCACTGTTTAGCAGCATCCTCTTATGTGAGAGACTCCCCAGAATGTTGTCTCAGCTGGAGTCAGTCATGGACACTTCTACAAGGGATAGCTTATGTAACTGCAATTAAATACCTGAAATACTGAGACACTGCACTTCCTCAGCCTAATTCGGAGAACTAATGTTACCAAGACATCAAATCACATCTTTCTGATGAGCTGAGGCAGAGCTGACTGACTCATCTCCTAGACAAGTGTCCACAGGTTCAGCCTAATAGCATGAGGCATGTGCGGAATGTCTGCCAGCCTCTAGTGCAAAGTATCATCAGGACATGATGCAACAAATATTACAAAAAGATTCCTGAAAATATTTATAGGAGGTGCCTTTTATGGTTCAGGAGCTGAATGTGGCAGGCAGTGGTTTCATTGCAAACAGGATTTTATTTTTTCCTTTCTATAAAGGCAGGTGATATATATATGTAAAGATATATATGTTTAAATAACAGTCTAAACATGCTATAAAGTACGACAGTCACAATCTCAACCTTGGTTTGATAGGTCCTGTTCTCTTTCCCTTTACACCGCCCCTGCCACCAACCAAAACCCAAATTAAAATAACTCTTTAGATTTGAGTAATGAACAGGTGCCTTCAAAGGCCATGTATCCCCTAAAACACAAGACAGCAAGAGCAGTGAAATGTTAATGCAAACAGAAACTCAACTTGCCAACCATCTCTGAAAGCTACTTTCGTGCTGTGTGACCCCTCCCAGATCTCTGCCAGAGGAGGGTGTTTCTCAGGGTGCCTGAAAGGTTACTGGGTTTCAGTGATGTGGGAGCAGGAGGAGAGGACATTGCAGAAACCTTCACCTTGTGAAGACTCAGTAACACGCGCATTTAGAGTGGGTGTGTGCTGTCTGCAAGGTCTCAAAGAGCTCAGCACACGTGTGGATAAACTGGAGAGAGACATTGGTGGGGGAGAAATGATCCCTGGCTGGTGCTGTTTCAAAGTATTTAGGAATGATAACTCTGTAAAATAGCTGCTGAGAAATAGGAGTTAACGGGTTTCAACAAGCAATTCACACCTTTATTTAAAGAAAGCAGAAGATAAAAGACCTATTCCATAAAGCTGCAGAGAAAGAACATCTGCTGAATTTAGTGTGTTTTAAATTTGGGCCACCACTATTCCAAACACTTGTTCTTGGAGAAATCCCAAAAAATAACTTTAGATGTTATTTCATTAGCTAATCACTCATTTCCCAGCATCTGGTTTCTATCTTAGCCAAAGAACTAGCCAACAGAGCTCCAAAAACATATCCTCCTGAAGATTTTGTTTTCTGTGTTGCTGGTAGAGTTTTGGGGGTGCAGGGTATTAATGAATAGATAGCCAAAGATCCTACTTATTAATTGCATCTAAGAAACTGTCTTGTGCAAGGCATGAAAAACCAGTTGTTAAGGTGTAGTATGGCTGTGATCATATCTGATAACTGCTCTATTGTTTTTTTAAGGGTTATTGTCTTAACCTTTAAAAAAACTCAAAACAATAAAATAAATAGCACACCCCCCCCCAAAAAAAAACCAAAACAAACCCCAGCAAACAACAACCAAACAAAAAGCTCACAAAACCCACAATCAAACCTGAAACTTCTCTAACCCCATTTCAGCATGATCCCAGTGCTGTAACCATTTAGGGTGGTTTATAAAGAGAATCAGAAAACTTTTTTGAGCCATGGTTACAGGAGCTAAATAAGCAGTAGGCACTTGAACTAAGACAACTTTTAACACCACAAAAGCACTGACTTTTCTAAGGTTTTTGTCTGAATTTAATGCAATGTTTCATTCTCTCTTTACCCTAATGAAAATTTGATGTGCATTCTTTCTTAAATGGCATCTGATGTGGTATCTCTCTTCAGCTCTTTGTGGTTTCCTGTTTTTCATACACAGATGAAAGTATCTGCTGAGATCTATTAAACTTCCCATTTTGTCATTTATGACTTTCTCAATACAAGGCTGCGTGTAACGAGTGGACTTCTTTGCATTTAGAAATGCAATGAATATCTTATGCAATAGAAATACAGGAGAGTATCTTTAGTGTTGTACTTCAAACTACTGCTTAATTTGGGGTAACTGCATAGTACTTGTTACACTGGACCAACTTGAGACAGTTGGTTTCCCTCCCCTCATACTAAGTGATTTACATTTGTGCATGAGAAAAAAAGTTAGAAGTTAGAAAAACTAAGGCAGTTTGAACTAATAAAATTTACAGGAAATATTACTGCGTTTGTGAGGCCTGTGACTTTTGTTGATTTAGCAGTTATTAACAAAATATTACTATGAATGTATGAGATCTTGTCCTGAATAATTATGCATTGGTTTATATATGTTTTGGTTAATTAAAATGTGTTTAAAATATCATATAATCTGATCTCAATGTGTGGCAGAATATTTTTAAGAGAAGGTATTATGGTCTGGCAAAATTTGGTTTTGACCCTAACGACACAAGAAGAATTTCTGTTCTTGAGTGTGATAAGATGAAGCACATTCAAGTGATCAACCTCATCCCAGTTTCCAAATACAAGTACTCAGTTGGTAAAATAACTAACCTGCATTATCTTCAACTGTGCCAATAGAAACTGAATCTGTTAGAAAGGATAATTCTAATTTCCTGTCTATTAAAGTTAATGTAACTGTCATGGCTTATGACAGGGCTTGGACCACTGTTGGTGGTATCTGGTTGATTGCTGTCATGTTACTTGACCACTGTTCCTGAGCTTTAACTTTAGCAAAAATCACATCACTGTAGATATTAAATTGATGCTTATCATTCTGGAAAGGGAGGCTGTGAAGGAAGGAGTTCTTTACCAAGCCTAGAGCTGGTCCTTTACATTCTATCTCTGAAAGCGTGTGAGATTGGTTGCAACACCTGCTTGGTAGAGTATTTTAGTTTCTGCAGTGTTCTTTTTGCTGTCCTCCTAAGGAAGCTTGAATATTTGTCATTGTGAAATAAATGACACTTCAACTGTGTTTAAAGGAAGGTAAGCCAATCTTATATTTGCTTAGGCTGCTTTCAGAAAACTTAATTTGTTGTTTTTTTCCTCTGTAGAGAAACCAAATTAATGTTTCACTTCACTTTTCTAAAAGTTCTATTTTGATGTCTAAATGAGGTATCAAATCTTAAATATGTTATTTTATTAAATTTATTATTTCTACCTCTTTAACAGAACCATAGTGCCATGGAAAGTGTTCAGGCAGTGCCTTCATGAAGTTCATCAGATTAGCTCTGGTTTGGAAGCAATGGCTCTTAAATCTACTATTGACTTGACCTGCAATGACTACATTTCAATTTTCGAATTTGATATCTTCACTAGATTATTTCAGGTAAGATTTGAAAATTTTAGATTCTTCTGTGAATTTGAGAAGCTTAGTGCCCTGAGGCAAGGAAGCAGATTTTTTTTTTTTTAAACTAAAAGAACAGAAGCATTATGATTTAGAAATAAATTGTGCATTTCTTTTAGTCCTTCAGAGGTGTTTGAGGCAGCAACACCCACATCTGATAAACTGAAAGCATCCAGAAACACCTGCTTCATTTCTACACACATCTAGTGTTATTACAATCGCTTTGTGTTTGCTGCTTACTTATTTTTCACTATTTTTAAATACATTCCTAGAAATGTAAACCTCCTGATAATCAGAGTTTTAGTTGTGTTTTTTGTTGTGCTTTTGTATCTATGTATGTGAGGTCTTTCTACAAACACATAAGGACAGTTACATATTACTTTCTTTTACGCTAAATGTAGGCCCTCTTTTCTTTATGAACATAATTTTGCCATTAATGCTTTGCCGTTTATTTGCAACAAGGAACTCTATTTAGGAATAGCATTAATTGTATTACTGTTAATATTTATCTGAAATAAGCTTGTTATGTATGTTATGTGCCTATTTTAACCTTGTGTCCATCCTACAGAACATACTTGAAGTATTTTACTCAATATAGAAGACTGTACTGAGTTGCATCCATATTAGATGCACTGCTTCTGAATTTATCACTTTGGATATTTCTTTTGTATATAGAAGCCACTGAGATATACAACCATTTATTTGATAATTTATTTTCTTTACCCTGTATAGTGATAAACTAATACAGAGCCTCAAGTTGCACTAGGGAAGGTTTAGACTGGATATTAGGAAAAGTTTCTTCACTGAAAGGATTATCAAGCACTTAGGGGCGTGATTTAGTTGGGGACTTGGCAGTTCTGGGTTAACAGTTGGACTTGATGATTTTAGAGGTGTTTTTCCAACCTAAATGAATATATCATTATTCGTCAGCCTGATGGAGATATGTTCAAAGTATCGATTTTATGTCAAACCCTGTGTTGATGTTTGCTCTGTTTTCCACACTGTTCTGTGCGAATTGTTGCTTAGATGTCCTAATTTTGCTGTTGTGAGAAAGGGTGCCATTATGAAGTTGATATTAAAATCTGTGAGGAGAGGATTAATGATTTTAGTATATAGAGTTTTGATTTTGATTAACTCTTCTCCATTCTGAGTCAAAACAGTATCACAGTTGGAAATGTTAATGGTGTCAGTAATCTGTTTAATTTAACCACAGATATTGGTAACTTATTTTCTTTGTGAGGCCACTGCTGGTTTGATTCATTACTGTGCCTTGTGGTAGAAGAAGGGGATCAGCCGTATTGATACATGTAAAGAGAGATAACTGGTAAGGGTTAACTTTTAATTCAGCAAAGAGGCACAGAGATTTTTTGCCAAACAGATTAGGTGCAAAAGCTGCGTAACTGTTGAACTGAACTTGCACTGAACTTGGTCTGAGAACCTCTCCCAGGAGGTTACATTTTACTTCTCTAGTTTTTAAACAGCTTCTGTTAACTATGTGTGCATACACCCACAGAGAGAAAATCCCAATTAAGTAATCAAAATACTGTTTTGCCAACTGTGGGTTATGTTACAGAAAAGCTGCATTTGTGATGGTGTTTATTCACAGAAGAAAGCAAGACTAGTTTTTATGGAGATCCTGTGAAAGTGAAGTTGCTCCCCCTGCCTCCACATCGTATGTATGCACAGCTTTAAGTGCTGTGTACCCTGACCAGGGAGAAGGTTAGCACAGCAGAACATCTGGATGCTCTGCAGGAACTTCAGTCTGTTACTGTTAATGTGTCCTTGGGTGTGAAAATACTTCCACTGAAGAGAAAGGGTACAAATCTTGTCCCATTTAGCACTTCTGCTCTTGTAAGACTCTGTGTACTCAAGGCAAGCTATGGGTTCTTGCTTTGGAATGGTTTGGCTTGGAAGAGACCCTAAAGATCATCTCATTCCGACACCCCTGCCATGGGCAGGGACACCTTCCACTAGACCAGGTTGCTCAGAGCTCCGTCCAACCTGGCCTTGAAGACTTTCAGGCATGGGGCATCAACTGAAAAGTTGTGGATCAACTTGCCTGGGCAACCTGTTGCAGTGCCTTCATCACACTTAGACTGAAGAATTTCCTCCAAATATCCAATCTAAACCTACAGTCTTTCAGTTTGAAACCATTATCCCTTGTCCTATCACTCCAAGCCCTTAAAAAGTCCCTCTCCAGCTCTCTTGTAGACCCTCTTAGGTATTGGGATGCTACTTCAGGTTTCCCCAGAGCCTTCTCTTCTCCAGGCTGAATAATCTCAACTCTCTCAGCCTGTCTTTATAGGAGAGTTGTTCCATCCACCTGATCGTCTTGCTGTCCCTCCTCTGGACTTGCTCCAACAGGTCCATGTCCTTCCTGTGCTGGGGGCCCAAGAGCTGGATGCAGTTCTCCAGGTGGGGTCTCACGAGAGCTGAGGAGAGGGAGAATCCCCTCCCTTGCCGTGCTTGCCACACTGCTTTGGGTGCAGCCCAGGACACATTTGGCTTTCTGGGCTGTGAGTGCCCCTCCCTGGGTTGTGTCCAGCCTCTCATCCACCAGCACACACAAGTCCTGCTCATCAGGGCTCTTCTCAATCCACTCTCCACTCAGCCTGTACTTGTGCTTGGGTTTGCCCCAGCCCCATGCAGGTCCTTGCACTCGGCCTTGTTGAACTTGTTGAAGGAGCTGGCAAGAAGCAGTGGTGAATCTAGGACTGTGATTTTTCTTTTTTTTTCTCTTTGCTTTTGGAATTTAAACACTTCAGATTTCTTATGGCCTCTGTGCTGAAACTTCTTTTCTATTTCATGTGTCCAACTTGAAGAGGTACTAATTTTAAAATAAACAGGTATTCATCTGTGTTTGAGTAGTAGTTAGGGTTTGCCTGGGAAATGTAACACTCTCAAGCAGAACTGTTAGGATAATCTGCTTAAGCATGTCACACAGGTATTTCATCTCTGCCTGATCAGCCCTTAGAAGTTCTTTTAAAGGGAATTTGCAGGGCGCATGAGAACACAAGCCTCTTGTCTTGTGTCGCTTAACTTCACCTGCCTTAATCTTCTGAGAAATAGATTAAAAATCTGCAAACCATTCAGAGGCAGTTTCTTGACTTCCCAAATGCTGGCAATGGACATTTATATATCTGTATTAATACATTACTTAAAAAAATCATCCTTCATTTACAGTAAAGCACTGTTCCGTGTTCTTTGAAGTGATAGCATATCAGCCACATTTCACTGAGTTTTGTGAAGCATTTGCTATTCAGGTTAGCAAATACTCAGGTGAAGTGCTGTTAATATTTATTTTGTTTTCTGGCTTTAATACCATTATGGTGACTGAAGAAATCAAGAAGTAGAGAATAAAAAAAGGAATGACAGCTCAAATTAGCATCTTTATTATGATTCATTTGTTAGTGTTACTTATTATTAACTATGAAAGTGCTTTAGGACCTTTCAGGAATAAGCTTAGTTGTGTTTTTATTAAACCGTCATGGAGTCATACTTCCAGGTTCTAACTAAATTATGATGTTTAATATTTTATGTAGCTATGAATAGAAGGTCTATTAAGCTCAGGGTCTTCAAAATCTTTATCCAAAAAGTTGTGCGTGGTGTTCTTGGAATAATTCTTTTGAAGGAACACTTGTAGCAAAGTTGGGTATATAGGACAGTCCTTTGTACTATTTAGACCTAAAGCAAAAGGAGGGTGAATTTTTCAGCTGAAGCTAAAACACTTCAGGGGTCTCTGACATACAGACTTGAGTTTTATTAGAAATACAGAACTACCTGGCTTCATCTCTTTATTTGTTTGTCCTCTCTTTGTAGCCTTGGGGCTCAATCTTAAGGAATTGGAACTTCTTAGCTGTGACACATCCTGGATATATGGCATTCCTGACGTATGATGAAGTGAAAGCAAGGCTGCAGAAATACAGCACTAAACCTGGAAGGTGAGAGGTTTTGCTGCATATTGCTTTCCAAATAAACTTGCTGTCTCAGCACCTACATAATTATGCTAGGTTCATTCTTCTATTTTGCATGTCTCTCTGTTTTGTCTAACACTCACTGCAGCACTAAAGAAGTGAAGCAAAAAAACATCTTATTAGCACACTAAAGTCTAAATATGTAAAAATAAACAGAAAGAAATTGAAAATAAATGGCTTTTTCTTTCTTCTTCTGAATCAGGTAAAACAAGCAATGCGTTCTTGAAAAGCATATTTTAAAATATAATTTGATTTTCAAATTTACATTGAATTTTTACTTAATAGTAAAGTAAAAACATCTTAGCATCTTACATGGTAACATTCAAGCTATAAATTTAATCAATGCTTTTGTGTTCTTTTGTGTTTCATATCTTTTTTTTTTCCTTTGCCAGTAATCATTCTATATCATAAACTCTTCACTTAGAAAAGCAATCAGATTAAAGATCATGACGTGTAGAGTTTTTAAATACATTTTATGTGGTGCTGTACATAGTAAATTATGTAAACTGAGTTTTCACCATTTATGTCACTGTTGTGCTGGGCTTTTTTCTTCACTCAGATGTGAGAAAAAAAAATCAATAATGGATTTAATCCTATATTACTTACCATTTATTTTGCTAGTTTTGTCTTGCAGTTATGAAGCTTTTTCCCTAATGTCTGCTTGTCTAAACTTCTACAGAAGCACATGTACACATAGTCAAAGTGCATTGTTTTGAAACTTGTTGGTGAAGTCTACCAACAGTTATACCCATGTTCTGTACTTGATTTCTTTTGATTTTGAGCAAATATTATACTGTGTCTTAAGTTACCCAAGTAGTCAAGTGCGTATACACAAAAATCTTGTGGTTCCAGCAGAAAAACACTGGTTTTTAGATTGATATTCATGGATGCTACTACATAAGTCAAATAACTAGGTTGATTTTAAGAACATTTGGTATATTTAGTATTTTCTGTATTATTGATCCTGATGCTGTGATAGAGCAGTTACCCCAAGTAGCTTTTATGTTCCTTGTAAATAGAGAGTTAGTTTTAAGGTAGTTTCCTATTGCATATCAGAAAATTACTTTCTGAGTTGCTTAGGTGAAATGCTGGAATGTGAAAGAGGGGATATGAAGTGAAATTTCTTCTTTAATCTGACTAAAACATCCTGCAAATGACAAGATTCTGTTCAAATGAATAGTTAGTACTTCAATGTAGTGTGGGCCCTACTGAGGGTTGTAAGAGCTCTGTCAAACTTCAGTGAGGCTTAGATTTCTCATATTACTTTGGAGCGAAATAAAATATTGATGTGTAATTAAGAAAAGCTGCTCTATAATACAGAATCGAGTTTGTGGTCTTATGCTGTGAGATGCTTTTCTCGGTGAGGTTTTTGCATGTGGAATGGTGTCTGACACGAAAGGGAATAGAGTTTTTAGTAAAAAGCACTGTTCATACCCAATCCTGCTGCCTGTGATTTTCCTTTTCTTCTGATTGTGCTCTCTGTCTACATTGTGTATATTACCACCAATCACCTGTAACACACAGACGTATTTAAACCTACGTCCAGTTGTGTCGTTAATATCTGATTTTTCTGAAACAGAAGTAATATTTCTTTTGTTCACCTCCACAGGCTCACACAAAATTACCATTTGCTAGTAGAGCAGGTTTTATCATTCATGTTTCCTGTTTCTGTTGCATCTGAAGATGCTTTATATTTCTCCTTCCACTTGTTCAGGTTATTGGCCTGCGTACGCACAAAAGGTGTCTGTTGTAGCTGTGGAAACTTGATATTATCGTACACTCTTCTTGAAGAGATGTATGGACATGTCTGAGTGAGACTGTTAACAGTGAATGTGCAGCTTTCACTCTGAGAACTAAAACACAAGCCAATGAAAAGCAGGGGGTAGGCAGCTACTCTTACTTCATTTCTGCCCATGAGAAACTGACAGTGTAGAAGAGGCGGGTTGATTTGAGGTTATACAAAGAACATGGCAGAATTGGGAATCTGACCCAAATGTTCGAGGACCTAATTCAGTGTCTGAACCAGAGGCCATCCTTGCTCTCTTCACTTATTTTGCTGAACTTATTTTTGACTGAATTGACAGTGCAGTCAATTACACTGACTTTTCATTCATCCTATTTTTACCAAGCTACATTTTCAGACTGAGTTGCACTCGCCTGGGCCAGTGGGCCATTGGGTACGTGACTGGGGACGGGAACATACTGCAGACCATACCTCACAATAAGCCTCTGTTTCAAGCTTTGATTGATGGCAGCCGGGAAGGATTGTAAGTACAAATTCTTACAGCCACCATGGCTATGAAATCTTGACTTCCTCGTTCTCCTAATTCTTATATGGGTAGTTAAAGATGTTTAAAACAGAATCTGTGTAGGGTGGTTAGCATTCTTTCAGAGTTTAAGGACCATTAATTTAATTCATTTGAAAAACACTTGCTTCTAGTTAATTCCATTAACCAGAGTTACTGAAAGTTAACCAAAGTCATCTCTCCTAGCAAATAAATTCCATGAGAAAATAATATGAGACAGCTGTTGCATTGATCCCTCCTTCCCCCCACAGCCCCCCAAGAGTCCCTAATGCACTTAAGCTTATTGAACAGTTACTACTTCCAGTTATTCATGTGCCTAACTCTGGACAATGATTTGAAAGCTATGTAATTGCTTTTTTATATATTGTGCAGCCAGAACATTTTCCACATTCTAATAGTTTACTGAAAAGATTTATAATTATTAGAGAATGTAAGTTTATAGGGAGAAGTAGTACATTTTTACTAGATTGGCTGAAGTAACAGACAAATATTTGGTGTCAGAATCTTTTCACTGTGATACATGTTTTGGTATACCCAATATAAATATATATAATGTGAAAGAAAAAGGAAAGGCAATTGATCAATCCTCAAAAAAAAAGATTGATAAATCTTTTTCAGTCTTGTAATTTTTCTCAGTCCTACACAGTCTAGTGGTTTTTTTCAGGTATGATGATTTCATACCTGCAATAAAAACACACTTATATTGGTAGTGTTTCTCTCTGACAAAAGCTGAGCAAACAAAAACTGGAGCTGAGACTAAAATAGAGTGATATTTTTGTACCTTATAACTTTTTCATTAAGTGACTTAAGAATATATGACCTTTAAGAAACTGTTTCCAAGTTACAGGTAACATAAAGCTGAATATAGAACAATTTAGGGTTGCTGTAATATCATTTAACCTACTGTTAATTTCCCACATGATTGAAATGCTCCCATCAGTTCTTGCTTAAAGTCCAGTCTGCATCAGAAGTTCTCAGTGTAGATTCTTGTCATAATATACACAGATATGCACATATATTTTATATATATATATATATAAAATAATACAGATACACACACATGTGTTACCCTCTTTTCTGCAGCTTTATTTGAAATAGTCTAAAGAGTCCCTACGCATGATGTTCTCAGTGGGGAAACCACTAGGAAGTATGAGCTCACTGTGAAACAAAGATCTGAAATAATATTCTTTTGAGCTACCCCTAGAAGGTTATCTGCTAATCAAAGCTCAGATGCATTCTGGTGGTAGCTATGAAAGTGGTGTCAAAATCTTTCCTCTGCTTTTATAAATACGCTTGAGCATGTTTCAAAATGAATATGTAGCAATTCATTTGCACTCAAAAGATAAAATAGGTGGCTGAGGAAAGATGATTTATTTTAGTTAATGTCTACTGTAACTTATTCTGCCCCCTTGAAATTTTTAAAGTATGATTTAGCTAATAAAGCTAAATAAATGTGCGTATTTA
The DNA here is from genome assembly GCA_013397755.1 of Cnemophilus loriae. Classification (NCBI taxonomy): domain Eukaryota; kingdom Metazoa; phylum Chordata; class Aves; order Passeriformes; family Corvidae; genus Cnemophilus; species Cnemophilus loriae. Next base: position 859,132 of record VZTF01000769.1, read on the forward strand.
TAACAGTCTTCTTGTTCCCAGCTATCTGTTCCCAGATGGACGAAGTTATAATCCTGATTTGACAGGATTATGTGAACCCACACCACATGATCACATAAAAGTCACGCAGGTATGTTACAGAGTTTTGAGTTACTTTGTAATCTTCAATTCCCTTAGTATCTCACCTAGCAGTAATAATAAGCTTTTATTAAAATGTGAGTAATAAGTTCATAAGAGTGAAAATATCTTGTTTAATAGCAGGGCTTGGCTGAAGAACAGGATAATAATCCTTTAAACTGTAGAGCTGATGGTGATGCAGATGGCATGTCTTGGAAGGTTTTGTTTATTGTGAGCCTTTTCCAAGTGAGAAGTGTTTTAAACAGCTATTAAAGGTTTTTCTGATATTTATGTAACAGGTTTATGTAGCTTGTTTTTTCCTTGCTAATAGCAGAGGGGAATACAAAAATGAAATGAGGATCGAATAATAGTTTTGAAGCCTAAATAGGAATGGTACAGTTTGTTGACAAGTCCAGGAGGAAAGATATAGTTCATACATTACAAAGATACCAGTTCCAGGGCATCCAATTCTCTTCTTTCTTCTTTATCTATGGTGCAAATTGAAAGAGAGATCAGGGAAAACAGCAGAAGTAATTAAATGCCTAAACAGAGTCACTTTGCAGAGAATTGCAGAGAAAATTAGAATATGTAGCTGTGTTTATAGTCTTGTTAAGTGATGATGTGATTAACTGTGCAGATGTTTGATAGTCAAGTAGTAGGAAGTAGCCACCCCAAGACAAATGCTTGATTAAAAATGGTGCTGAAATTAACACTAGAAGGTTAAGCCATGCTGTGTAGAACATTTTTCCTGATTAAAACATCTGGAAGTCTTGAGAATATGTTCAAAGAAAGACATCAGACTAGATACAAGCCATACTGTCTTCTGTTTCTTCAAATCAGACTGGATGACCTGCTGAATCTTCTGTACTTCTGGGTGCTCTATGTGCGTTCCACCTCCAGAAGTATTTTAGAAAAGAAGCATTCTTTACCGTCTATGGTATTATCAGAAATACCATTACAAAAATATCTGTTTTGTAAGTAAGAGAGTTCCTGAAAAGAATTACCTGAAGAAAACCTGAATACTTCCACTCCTCTGACTTCCATCTTTTCCCTCCAGTCTTAAGATAATAATGAAAGGGTAATGGAGATTTATCAGGTATTTGTGTTGCACAGAGCAATGCTCTAGCCCATATCTTCACTTTTTCTCAAGGAAAGGAGAAGCAGCCCATGGTCAGTGATTACCTTGTTCTTCACAAGCCAATCATATTTTATTTTGAATCCACTGAATGAATCCAGTTATTTCTGAACATGTAGTTATGAGGACATTATTAGCTAATTCTGATGGTAATTCAACAGTCTGAACTATGTGAGTCTGCCTTAAATAAAATATAACTGAAGAGGTTTAAAGTTGTCTCTATGCCTGCTTAAACAATGAAAAGATGGTATGAAAGTGGCTGCAGGGCTAGATTGCTGCAGATGGATTCTTTGCTAGAGCGCCACTGTAAGCATCTTTAGTACACTGACCACAGCTGCAGCTACAAGCTCTCTCTTTTGTCTTCTCTTTTTCTTAGCCTCATGTCCCCTCACTTTACTTAGCAGTAGCTGCTTATTTTCCCGTGGCCTGGATTGTACTTACTTTAAGCTTTCAAAATTCGGTTTTCGAGGCTATAAAAAGCTTATTTCAATACAAATGCATTTAACTGTCAGTTCCCCAACAATAACTAATTCTAGGAAACTGTTCTGGACTTGAGTTTTGTCCATTATTTATTCCTCCTGATGCTGGTGTTCTACCTTCCTGTCAGTCTTGTAAGGATGTAAAGTACTGAATAATCTGTGCGTGACTGTTGCCAAGTTATCCTGCAGGGTGTTCTTGCCATACTTCCTTCACAAGGGTTGTATACTTTAACATACTCCTATACAACGTCCTTGCTGTAGGTAGAAAGCACTCTCACTTGTCAGTTTGCAGTCCAATACTTTCCTTAGTCCTAAACTCATACCTAGAAATGAAAATCCCAGTTTTGTTCCCATTCGTCACTTTTTCACTTAGAACCATATGTTCATTATCTTGCTTTTAACTCCAGCCAAAGAAAAGAGGGTTGTGTGCCTGTACAAAACCTAATAAGCACAGATATTTTAAACACTTTTTGGCATGAATTGTAGTATATCACAGGTTTGAAGAAGCAAAAATGTAAGCTGTTTCATTAACCTTAGTGTGACTTTTAGATAGATGAATAGCAAGAGTTTCTTTGATTTAATAAGTAAAGCAGGGTGGAAAACAGGACATTTGGAGAAGTATATTCTTTGTGAACAAATCATTGGAAAGAAATAATGACTTGACTTTCTTTTGTTACAGGAGCAGTATGAATTGTACTGTGAAATGGGTTCCACTTTTCAGCTGTGTAAAATCTGTGCAGAGAATGACAAGGATGTGAAGATAGAGCCTTGTGGACACCTTATGTGCACTTCTTGTCTTACAGCGTGGCAGGTACTGTCATTGTTTAGCTAGTGGAGAAGAGGATGGATCTCTCAGTTATATTCCTGTTTACAATATGGGTATATGTTTACTTTTCCACATGCAAGGATGTATATATTTAAAATTATAAACTTCCTCATTTTGCAGACTGGAAATCTGTGAAAAATAAAGCTCCAGGAGTCTTTGCATTCTGGACTTGTAGTCTTGCCAAGGCCATTTGCTGACTGCTGCTGAGTGGAAACTATTTCCTGAGTGCAGTACCTACTCAGACAGTGCAAGCTGGGCATTTGGTGCCAATTCAGTCACTTAGGCCACTTCATGATGTATTTAAAAGACAAAGAGGACACGTAGCTGCTGGGAATGGATAACTGACTAGACAGCATTTTATACGGAGAAGAGATGTCTTTGGTGAGAGAAGGATTCAGTCAGTAATACAGTTCATGAACTGACCTGTGGAAAATTGAGCTTTTAGGATGCCTGTGTTTCACGTTAGTGACATGCAAAGCACCTAGATGGCTTTACATTGTTGTTGGACTGAGAGGTTTAATGGAGGGGGAAACTCCCTTCTCTCAATGCCGTTTATGGAACATCCAAAAAAACCCAGAGACTCCCTGGTGACACAGGTTGGTTTGTTTTGTCCATCTTGTTCACGGATGCACCAGTCTATGGGAAAAGGGAGAACGGGTACCTTTAGTTCAGGGCACTTGACCTAAAAAGTAAAATCGAAAGCCGAGGTCATTCCTCTTTACAATTGTGCATCATCCTTGCCCCTTCTTCCGTATCTCTATTTTATGGGGAGAAATAAGGCTCATCCAGTTCTCAGAGAGGACTTTGTTCCCCAGTTAATAATCAGTCTTTGCTTACAAATGTAGTGAGAAGAGCAAAAAGAATCCTTGAGTCTAGTCCATTTTGGACCTGTTTTTAAATGAGTTCACCTTCGTTAATGTGTTTTCACTCTTACATTTGTGGCATGTCTTCAAGTACTATAATTTTCCTGAAATAACTGGGACATTTTCTACCTAATAAAGAAAGCCTCAGTGGCAAACCAACAAGATATATCAGAAGTATCATTTGAGTTTTTCTTCCATTAGCAATAAAGCTTTCTTGAAAAAGAAGTACTCTCAGTTTCCAATTTTGTGTTCTTTATGAAATTTGAGTTTGATGTTCCAAACACAAATCTTTCAAATTGACCATAGATGAGAAATTCTGAGGAAATTCCATTTGAGGCATACCCACGTAAGGATATTTGTTTCACTACTAAGCAGCTGCTGAGATGGAACGATGTTTCTCGTTTCAGGAGTACTCTTTCTCTATTCTTTCAAGTTTCATTCTGAATGACACACATAGAGATCTGACTGCATAAATCATTGACTTAAAAAATTCTTAAAAATTCTGAGAGGTCTCTAGTTTGTTGGTTTTGTTTGCTTGTTCATTTGTTTTTTGGCTCAGCTGACATGGCTAAGCAGAAGGACTGAAATCTTTGTGCTTCTGATTGTTGGGTGTCTCATGGCGTGGTAGTAGCGTGTTTCAGTCTTGGGCCAGTGATGTGCTCTGATTCTGGAGACTCGAGAAGCTGAGGTCCGCAGTACTTGGCTGAGGGATAGGGATTCAGGAAGACAATGACAAAGCATTTTAGGCTCAGAGAACTGACATGCTTGAAAACATCAGGCTTCATCAGAACGTTGCTACCAGCTGTAATTGGTCAGGTACATTTCAGACTTCATTACAAATTTAACTTTTGTATAATTAGTGAGGCAATGAAGAAATATTACATTGTAACGGCATCAGCTGTTGTGAGCTTCTGGTGGGTTGTTTAATTGGCAGCATAATGGCTCGTTAGGCATGCCTCAAGAGATCCAATACAGATGTTTTCACTAAGCAGAAAAAAATTGAGTAAGCAGCATCAGATCTGCATAAAATACTAAGGATGATTGAGCTGTTCACCTTTGTGGAGCTCAGTCTCTCAAATAAGACTTGGTTTACTTGCTTCCTTTTTGTATTATGCAACAGGAGTAAAATGTCATTTTATACTACAGAAATCTATTGTCTGAAAACAGCATGTTTTCTAAAAGCATATGGACATATAGAACCCTGTATTGTAAGGTTCATGATGTTCTAAATAACCTTTCTGAGGGCATGGACAAGTGTGTGTATTAATATAGACATGTCGGATGTATATTCATACTTTTAAATATGAGTCTGCTGATGTGTTTGGTTACTAAGGCTTTTTAAAGGAAAGGGTGGAAACTGCCAGTGCAGAACTATTTGACAACACAGATACAAGAAAGCCTTGAAAACTAAAAGCTCTGTGCCTCATTGATAAGTTTTTTTTTAGAAAATGAAGCTGTAAGGAATTGTATAGAGTGAGGGAGAACTTCTGCTGACTTGACCGTGGCTACTTCAGTAGGACCATATAATTTGAAGATGATTTTTGAAGTAGTAATGTTGACTAGTTAGTTGTACTTATGGTGCTGAAAGTAGAGTACATATGTCTTCCCATACAAAATGAAAATCCGGTACTAATCCTGCAAATGATGTCAGGAGACATCATTCATACTTACCTGGCCTTGTGATACAGCTCATCCATAAACTGTAAAAGCATCTCTCGGTTTAGTAAGACTGGCAAGTATCAAGATAAAAATAATGCTAGAAAAAAAAATAAAGTTGTTTTTGCATCTGAGAAATCAAAAACCTGTGCTTGCTTGGTTATATTTCAGTATAGGTAGATTGTTTAGAATTAATTTTGATGTTATCTCTTTAGCTGTCTACCTGGCTGCAAATACAAAACAATGTGCTTTCTGATTTCACTTTGAATTATCTTGAACTCTCAAAGCTTCATGGTTCTTCTGAGTGTGGGTTTGTTGTTTGTGGCTTTATTTGTTTGGTGGTGGATTTTTGTTTTGGTTTTTTTATAATTAAAATCTATGTTGTGCTTCTTGATGGAAATATTTCTTTATAAATACTTGAAAGACTTTTCTCTGATATTTTTGTTAATTAGTAGTCTGAAATCTAAAGGCTTTTTGTTTATTTCTGATGAGAAAACAATACATTTCTGAAATAAGTAAAAGGAATTGAATATGGCTGCTTGAAAATCATTGAGCACATACTACTTAAAAATTAAAATTCAAGTAGTTCTTGTTTCTGATAACATGTGAAAATAATTCTTTGTCTTATATAATTTATTGAAAATGTAGTTTTATTGAAAATCTGATTTTTTACATAATGGGAAAAAAGCTGTTTGTAGTATTAGGTGTTCTGAATGCTGGTAATGCTGCAGCTGTGATAGACTGAATATGTTTTTCCAAGAAGAAGAGCTGCATGCCATAAAGCTTGCCTGCATTTCTAACATCAAATGAAAAAGAAATACTTCATGGTTAATATAAAAGATATATAATAAAATGCATTATCTTTGTCTACACACCTCACCTTCTTTCTCTTGAAGAAATAGCAAAATTGTAAGCCTGAAAGGAAACGTGTTGCTTCCTTACCTGTAATAGTAAGACCGTTTTAGTGCTTTGTAGAGATAATAGTTGCATTCTGATTAGAAATTTTTAAGTGAAGTTTAATCTGTTGAAGAAAGACAGCTTTAAATGTGCGGTCATTTTAAGATTTACTGTGGCTAAATATTGGTTAATCTGTTTCCTGTTTACTCCAGTACTTCTTTACAAGCTTTCAGAGACCGGTTGAGGATGTTTCTGTGTAAAAGGTATAAGTCCTACTTTTAAAATCAGTGCTGTTTTTTTGGTTTTTTTTAAATTTATCTACTTTTTTGTCTTGCTGTAGGAATCAGATGGCCAAGGCTGCCCTTTCTGCCGCTGTGAAATCAAAGGAACTGAACCAATCATTGTGGATCCTTTTGATCCCAGGGATGAGAACTCCAGGTGCTGCAGTATTATGGATAGCTTTAGTATGCCCATGTTGGACTTGGATGATGATGATGATAGAGAAGAGTCTCTAATGATGAATCGTTTGGCTTCAGTCCGAAAGGTAACTTTTCAAACACTGTACCACAGCTAAACCAAGACGTTTGTAAACAAAGCTGCCTGTAACTTTAAACTGTAAGAGGTTGCACTTCATTCTCTGGTTGTTAGCATCTCACTGAACAGTTGTTGGGTTGAAAAAACAAAATGCATCAGTACGAATGCATTAAAACTGAAGTTGAATTGGAGAAAAAAAAATTCCAGATTCTCAGCTGATGTGAACTGAGATAACTTTGTTCATAATGGGTGAAGCACGAGTTTCCACCAGCTGAAACTCTTACCCAGACCATGCTGTGTGGACAGTTCCCTGAGTTTTTATTTGTAAAGAACAAAATGATCCGTATTTGTTTTCTGCACGTGTGTGTGCACATTCAGAGAACGTTTTAGGATTAAACGTAAGTTTCCAAACAGTTTTCAATATTATTACTTTATAAAAGTGACTTGACACTTACTTCATACTGCACACAAGTAGCTTTTAGTTGCATTTCATGTGACTTGTCTATGATTTTTTTTTTCTGTAATTTTTGGGATTAGTGGGAAAAGTGTTTTTGAGATTATCCATAGTGACTTTGTGTTTCAGGATTTTTTTTGTCCTGAAAGTGCTCTATGTTGAATTCTGGGATCTTTCGTCGCAGGAGATTTTATTGCTAAATAAGCACTGTCATTGACAAAAGTTTATTTTATGGTGATAGTTTCTACTACTGTATTTTAGCCTGGAATAGATACTGTCAGAGGCCATGCAACACTGATTTGGACAGAGCATTCACTAGATTTTACCTTATACTAAGGTCATCTAGATTGAATTGTTGCCTTGGAATTAATTTTGTAACATCTTACTTTTCCATTTCCTTATCATTGTATTTGTTAAAAAAAAACGTTCTTCACCCTCATATCTGAGAGTATCTGTCAGTTAATATACACACTTCTGATATCCTTCCTAACCTCTTAAAGCTTATGAATCATTCTCGTGTTGTGTACGTAATACAACATGGTCTACCCTTGGGAACAGTTTATCCGTCCTGCCTGGACTTAAATTGCAGTCTGCAGCATGACCTCTGCGAGATAGCCTTGAATTGATGGGCTTTTATAATGCTATCACTTCTATGATAAGGCAAAAATGCATTATGCCTTCATCAAAAGAAGGAACAATAGGTTTACTATAAGAAGTCTTCTTTTTGGTATCCACCAAGTGCTTGAGTGCTTTGGTGCCTTGCTATTTTTGTTTCATTGATTTCATTGTTCAGTGAAAGAAATCTTCACTCTGCCAGTCTCTTGAAGTCTTCACTTGAAATTGTTGAATTATTGCGTCATTTGGAGATTTTTAGTTGCTGTTTTCTTAAAATTGTTACCACTGGTTGTGCAGTGATGGTCTTAACCATAGTACTTGTGTGTAATATGGCATTGTTTATATATACTTTTTGTTAGCAATGTCTTCATCAGACTTGCCTATTTCTTTAATCATTATTTTTTTTCCCTGATAATCAGTGTATCTTTGGAGCCTGCTAAAAGAAATTGTATTTTTCTCTGCGGCATTATGTAGAACTTTAATCTTTGTGAAATTTTCTTTTGTTTCTCATTAATGGTGTTCACATGAACAGGGTGCTGCATAACAGCTATGTCCTAGTAACGTAATTTGTTGAAATGATGGAAGATACGTGGCAAAGACAGTAATTTAGCCCTTGCAGCCAACCTGCTGGTACTGTTGTTACTTTGTAATCTCAGTGAACAAATTTTTCAATTCTTACTTTATTGCATGGACTGCGGTAAGCTTTCTCAACATAAATCTGTTAATCCTTGAAAATCAAATGGGCTGTATTTGTGTCAAATCACCTGGCTGACCATTCTAAGAAAAATCTGGCTGGTAGTGAGCTGGGCTGTTAAACTCGTTAGAAGAGGAGAGTTTCAGGGACATGAAGTTCTGATGAAAGTGGCTGTAGGGCTTCACAGTGTGTTGCTAAAATACTCAATCAGATATCAGAAAAATACCAGTTCTGCAGTTTATCGCTCTTCCCCCTGAACTGTACTCGGAAGTTCTAAAAGGTATCTGAATTAAGTCTCTGAAAGACCTCAGACTTGAAATTGCTTTAAGGAAAAGAATAATCATGAAGCTCCTTAGCCATTCTTTAAAGGAATTAGTAAGTGGATACACGTTAAGAAAAATTAATAATTCTTGCTAGGTGTTGTGTATGAGTCGGCAGTAGCGGCAGGTGAACTCTAACAGAGGCTTTAGAGAAATTCACTGCAGTTAGGCTGTTTCTCTGTCTCATCAAGCAGCTTATTTTTTTTTTTTATTTCTGAATTGTCTTCAGCTATTTCTTAATGAAAAAAAGATGAAGAGTGGTGCCAAAAGCCTCTGTTAATTGTTTCCTCGACAAGAAATTTCCAGCCCCATGGTATCAGATTAGCTAATGCAGTTATTGCCCAAAATGTTCCTCTTCTCAGCTCTATACCTTTTGTTCTAGCAAAGTACAACATTATGAAATGCACATTAAAAAAAGTGCAGATTACAGGCTCAGGTAAATATTAAAAATAGTTTGGGTTTTTGGGTTTTTTTTAATTTTTAAAGAGGGCATTTGAGTCTTTAGAAGAGTGTTAGTTGCTCTATAATGTTTAATATTTAATTGTGCTAATGAATGAAGAGTTCTCTGTCACTACCTTGGTAGAAGACATAATTTGATACACTTCTTTTAAAAAGAAAGAAAGAAAATAAGGAAAATGGATAGTGCAGAAGTTCTTGCTAAGAGCAAATACTTTTGAATTCATAAGTGCTAAGGTAATTGTTTGATCCAAATAATATCCCATGAAAACATAGAAGAGGGCTCTACCATTATAGGAGACTATGAGGTTTTCAGTACCTTAAAGTGAATTAACATTGTCTATAAACACTTTTGTCTAAAAGTAGATGAAGTTACCCCATCTGGGGCATTACTGTCTTCTCTGAAATTAATTTCCTAGATACCTGAATGCAAAAAAACCTGATTGATTGATTCATGCTGTACTTTAAAATATGGATAGGAAACTGCCAAGGCTGAAAGACACAGTTTGCCATGACTAGGCTTCTTCCAGCAGGTGAGTTAGGTCAAACTTGGTAAATCACTACAAAAGACCTTGGCTCTCAAACTACGGAAGTATGCTGTTTTCACTCATTTCCATATTATCAAGTTGACCTTTTTCTGGTAATGGAAGAAGGCATGTATTACATAGTAATAATGTTTTTAATTTCATGATATAAAATATAAAAATATGTAAAATAAGACTTGAAATACATATCCAGATATTCCCTTCAGCAGTACCTGAACTTATACGTACATATCACTTCCTTCTTAATGGAACACCTGGTTGGTGGGAATTTATTTAAGATCATATCACTCAACAGGAGCGACTTATTTAACTGATTTTTGTTACTAGTATTTGAAGGATATAAATGCTGGGAGGTGGTGTGCCTCCCCTAATTACTGATTCCTTTGGCAGTGTGCTGCTGACTCTCACAGACATAACTCCCTCTCCCTCCTTCTTTTGTGTTTTCTTGGGTCAGCAAAGATCAAAAAGGGAATAAATCTGTCTTTTTAAAAACATGTTTACAGCCACCAGTGTTAAGTGATGTAAAATTATATCTTCATACGAGTTTTTAAGTCCAGATAATACAGCTCTGCTTAGGTCACAGCTTATCTTAACAAGAAATAAGAAATATGTGAGTTACTCTTACCTGGTTCTATATGAACAAACTTTAGAGAACTGCTTCTGGTGTACATCTGCTTGGACCCTCTTAGATGTCTCACACAGTTTGAGTTTGCTCCAAGGACATTAACAGGCAGGATAGTGTTCCTCAGTGAGTCAATTGTTAGGATTTATGTTGAGTATGCTTTTCATATGTGCCTATCTGGCATAAAAGTATTTGAAGCTAAAATTCTTGATTCAATAGCCTGACAGTTAATATTTCCATCAGAAAAAAACCTTGACTAGAAATTGTAATCAGTGTTGGAAGCAGGCTTTTTCTTGAATTCTCAACTGCTAGGGGCAAACTGATACCAGTATACCCCGGTAATAAATCCATCTGATGGAATAACACAAGTGTGGTCCCTTCTGCAGTGCAACTGCAAAGTAAGTCACAGCTGCTTTTCCCGTGGCGGCAGTCACGCCAACCAGATGAAGTTCGTGTTGTTACAAAGGAGTCTGTGTTCTTCTCCTTAATTACATCTTTATTGCACAGGTCTCTGTGTGGTGCAGCAGAGCCCCTTTGTACACTGAAGGTCTGTCTTCTGTCACTGCCAGTTCATTTGAGTTCGTTTGTGTCTTAATAACTCACTTGTTTTAGCTTTTTGCCACTGTGCTGTCTCATTGCACGTTTTTTCCCAGAGTATAGAAAACACACAGAAATCTCCAGCACGTGACAAACCAAGAAATTTTAGGAGAGTGTGCCTAAAAGAGTAGATATTAGTACGTCTGTTAATTCCCTGGTATCCACATGAGATGCAGCCATCTTATTGGCCTAGCCATCAACACACATCAAATGATGCAGCTAGACAGGTTGGATGGGAGTGGACTGGAAAATACGGGATTTTCGTGATGGGACTATGATGGAAAGCTGGTACTGAATGCTGAGGAAAACCGGTTTGTTGCTGTGGAATATTTGGGTTTGTTTTATTTTTAGTATCAGTGGATCCAAACAAAGAATTATTCGTTTGTCCCAGGAAAGCTTTTGCTCTTACTTCAGCACTGAGCGGTGCTACGGATTAAGCTTCCTAGTAGGGGGAGAAAAGCTGCTTTTGCTTGCAGCCGTTTTCCTTTTATTTTTTTATTGTGCCTAATAAGTTACTTTTTAACCTGTTGGCCGTAATCAATTCCGTTTTCGAAATCTCTGGGATCACAGCATGTTCTGTTAGCATTGTGGCTGTAGTATAGCATAGTAGTCCAGGGGACCAAAAGATTATTTTGCAATTTTGAAACAAGACATGAGGCATGGATGTAAGCCTAAATTCAAGTCCTTTCACCCTTACTACTTTGGAAATTTTCTATTTTGTTTTGTTAGTTGTGGTTTACTGTCCATGGAATGTGATAGAGGTAGCCAAACACTAAACATATATAGAACTAGAATTTTATCACATAAATTGCTTGCTTCATTGAGTTTAAAAGCTTGTTAGGGCTTAAGAATCTTGAACTTTGAAATGAATGGGTTGTAAATGTGAATATTCTGTGATTTTTGTCTCTGCAAAAGCTAGAGTGTTGTTGCAGCAGGAGAAAAGAAGTCTGACATGGAAGGGACCAGTGGGCGCATTGGGGGAAGAGGGCATCATTTTGCCTAATGAATCTTTAGAGCAGAAGTGTGTAAGAGAAGGTTTCCAGATAGAAGCAGGGTTGGATATTCTTAAAATGATATCACTACAGTGCTGTTCACTTAGCTGGGATTTGTACAACTCCGTGCAGTCTCACATTTGAGACTGTCAGGTTGCTCTCTCAGGAAATTGTGTTAATTAGTGTGATGATGCAACAATTAGAACATCTTAAATTCCAAATAAATGTTTCCTGTCCAGTAATTGGTTTTCAGTATTTCCTAGCTTTCTTACTCTTTGTTTCCTACTCCTATCACCAAAATGATTGTTCTTCTGGAACAACTCCCTGCTGACTGAAATGTATTATGTTATACAACACCATAAAATGCTGCAACTTAACTGCATCACTTTCGTTTATTTTAAATAATTGCATCTTTTTGGAGGTGTGACCTGCTTATTTCAGGTTCCATTTCAGATAATTTGGGAAATAACTTCATTTTGTGTCTGCTGAAGTCAGTCCTTTGAGTATATTGTATTGCATGGTTCTTGGCTTTCAGGAGTACTTTATGGAGTTATAACTAAACTTTGAAAACTAATGCTGTTAAATGATACAATGTTTATTATGCTGTTTAACTGATAGATGCCTTCTGATAAGGAAAATGAATTGACATTCAGTTTATAGTGATTCTATAATTACAGTTGCCCAGGCATGCTTACAAGATACGTATCTTGCTTAGTTATTCAACTTTCCTTAATGTTGAAAGGCTAAATGCTTCGCTAAGTCATGTGCTTATCTTTATGGTCTTCCAGTCAAGGACAGGGTCATTCACCAATTAAAGGAAACAAAGAAAATTTCAAGACTTTATTCAAGGCATTTAATATGAATATTGAGACCACCTCTTCACTGAAGAGAGAAACAGGGAAACTTCTGGTAGTCATGAAGACCACAAATCTTAAATTGCTCCATATTTTGAATTTGAATGTTTAGTTGTAGACATGTAGACACAGTGGGGAAGACTCTAAATAGCAACAAAAAAATCGTCCTGATGATGAAGTTGCATGTTACCCTTCTAGCTTTGAACACCTCCTCACCCCTCTCCTGCATTTTTGTGCACTGTTGACAATAATACTGTGGTGTCTCCTATTTTTGAAGGAAATGTGGTAGCAATTGCTATTGGATAAAATGGGATATTAAACTAAGCTGTAGTACAGAGCACTGAGTAAGAAGTCAGTGCACTAGATCCTTTTCTTCAATCTGCTTTTGAATTTCTGAAGTTTCCAGTTTCTTTAATATGATGATTGTATGTAAAGAAAGGTAATGTTGCTTACTTGTTTACCTGGTTAAAGAGCTTTCTACTCTCATCACAGTTATCGCTATGGGATGTTCAGCATTCACGAGAAAAAGCTTGCAAAGACAGGGGGGAGTTTTTATCAAAGGGATTTAGCCTAAAGATGGGTGCATTTTTGCCTCTCTAGGCAAGCTGTGATGTGAGAACAGTGAGATGCCTCAGTGCGCGATTCCTTGGTGGGAATGTCTTCCAGCTGCTTGTGTCTACTCTCAGGGAAGGCACAGAACAGCACAAACATCCAGGTTTACTTATGGTGCAATGAAACTCATGCAGTGAGTTGATAGAAGTAACTCGAACTGATCTGTGCAAACACCTCAGCTGTGTTTGTTAAAACTGAGCCAGTTGAGGGGCAGGGAGTAGTTGCAAAGTTGGGTGGAGCCCTATATTGAGGGTTGAAATCCTTGGTTCTGATGAATTGGAAAGGACAGGTCAAGCAAAAAAGGAATCATAATTTGTCACTGGAGCAGATGTTATATGTTTGTGTTGTTAGTTCAGTATTTGCTTAAAAGATAAAATTGTTCTAAAATTATTTTTGTAATTACTTCATTTTTTTGCTGATTTCACTTCTTTCCCTAATGACTTGCTGGTGATTTTGATTGGTAAGTTTTCAGAAGACATACATTCTATTTTATATGGAAGTATGGTTTGAAAACGGGCTGTAGTTAACAGGCAATATCATGGATATCCAGCTTTTAAAATTAATGTGTAGAACTTTAGATTGAGTACTCTCTATTAATAAAAAGGTTATCAAGGGTAGCAATGCTACAGTAGAATTTACGATTCTTTTTCCTCATGTTTAGCAATGATTGTTAGGTTTTTATACAAATTGCTGGAAAATATATTCATTTATTTTCATCACAAGTTAACATAGGTCTCAGTTTTGCGGTAGAATGACTAGTAGACTTCTTTTTCAGTAACTATAAGATGAGCTCTACTGTCCAGATGTCCATTATAAAAAATGACTATTATAATTGACTCTTAGTAAGTATTTGATAAGTATCAAGCGTTTGAGTTGTGGAATGGAAGTTGTATACTTCATCATCAGGTAAAAGATAATTTTCTTTTTTCTGTCTTGAAGTGCAATGAGAGGCAGAATTCACCAGTGACTTCCCCAGGGTCTTCCCCTCTTGCACAAAGAAGAAAACCACTTCCAGACCCCTTGCAAATCCCACATCTTAGTCTTCCACCTGTACCTCCTCGTCTGGATCTGATTCAGAAGGGAGTAGCACGGTCACCGTGTGCCAGCCCAACCGGGTCACCAAAGGTAAGTGCTATTGAACCATTATTTCTGGATAGAAGAATTTTGAGAAATTGTATTTGCTTGTTTCCAAGGGGAGCTTCTTGTTTGTTTTGTATGGTGGACTGTTTCAGAGCTTTCCTCGGATTTTGCTTTTTCAGGATTTTGCTCTGTCCAAAGAAACTTTAATTCCTTCTCGTTTAAAGAATCTTTAGATTAGATCCATATTGATGAAGTCTCTTCTCTTTCCATAATACCTTACGTAGTTAAATGTTTCTGGCTGCATGTGTTGGTCAAATATGACTTCAGTTTGTCTGATGATTATATTGTACTTGGTTATGGTCAGAATTCTAAAGACATTGCAGTAATGGATCAGTTCTGTAACAAACCCTGATTAATGAAAATAAATAGAAGCTCAAGTTTCCTGAAAATAGATTTAAAGGTCATTATCTCATTAAAATTAGATGTTTTCCTTTCATGATGATTTATGTTCAATTTCCAGTGTCCTTACAAGAAAAATATGTGCAGATAAACTGCTTTCAAAACCTTAAATGGCATATAATAGGACTGAAATTTTGAGAGAAATAATAATGACTCTGTAGCCAATAAGATTGTATGCTATTTTGTAAAACTAATGATACTAAAGATTCAATGATTTTTTGAGTGGATAAGCATGAAAGAGAACAAATACTATTTGTTGCTCTCTATTACAAGCTGATTGTTTTATTATAATTGCTGTATAGAGAGAGGGAGTTAGATTTAAATTTTTCATTTTTATATGATTAATTCAAGTTCCAGTTCAAGAAGTGACTTGAAACCTGTGTGCTCGTAATAATCCAGTTTGAAGTACCTTGTTTCTTTTGTCAGGTTTTTACTTTAAGGTTGAAAATCAATATATTTTTAAGATTTTAATGGTTTATAATTAAGAAGAAAAAACAGAAGGTTGAATAGTTTCTTTAATCTTCTTTCTTAACTTCCTATATTATGCAAAGGAATTTATAACACATTGAGGATATACACAAAACATATGCCACATCCATTAAAAATTAGTTTTACAGTAAGATTTTTTGCAGAGTTTGTCTTTTAACAAAAGTAAACCGGGAATACCATTAATGCTGCTTTAATTTTTTGAAAATGCTTTTTTTATGTGAAACTTTTACTGGAAAAAAAAATTGTGGGGTGCAAGGGAAACAGGATGGGGGCAACAAAGAATAATTTCATACTTTAAAAAAAATTATATTTAAGAGGAAAAAGAAGATTATTTAGTCCTGTCAAAACTACTCCTTCAGGAAAAAAAAAAACACCCTTCTATTTTTCTCAAGTTAAAAACTATAATGTATAACTATAAGGTATAACAAAAAATCTGGATCAGGATATTATTTTCCTGTGTTTACAGTGAAAATAACTATTTTTCTTGGCTAGCAGGTGAGTTAAACACTTCTTTATTTAGTTTACTTCCTTTTAATATGCGTAGGCCTGTAGGTAGAATAACTTTATTTTCAATTCAAGTCATGTGTTGAGGTGCTGCTTGAAGAATAGTGCTGGGCTAGCCAGTGAAGTGAGAGGAAATGCTATTCTTAATTTAAAACTTCTGTGACCTCCATTTCTTTAAGTGGTAATAATATGCAGGCTTACTTAAGTCCAAGAAAATTACATATTCCCAGGGAAATAATCTTCCCTATATTTCTTATGGTAGCTGGAGATAAAAGATTTGAAAAGACCTGGCCCAACTGTTACTTTGTAAATTGCCATTAGTAATTCAGTCATAATGAAAATGTTTTGGTTTTGTCAGATTTGTGCTCAGATTTGTGCAGCTACAAGTTTTTTTCCTGATAACCTGGGTTTCAGCTTTTTGGTATTAGCATACATAATTTTATACCACATTTAACCATTTATGATATAATTCAATTCTTAGAAAGCAAGTATCCTGACAAATGTTGCTTGCAGATAAGCTAATTGCAAGTAAAACTACAAACTAATTAAGTTGCAACTGAACTGCAGTTCAAACAGATTCAGCACTCTAAACAGTGCATGTTGTGTAAAGATTGGAGTCATCCCTAGGTATATAATTAAAAATGAAATAATTGTTTCTTCTTCCCCTTGCTCTCTAATCATTGCTTTTTGCGCTCATTTCCTGTCAGCAAGTTACTCCTCTGGGATGTGGATTTTATTTTGTTTGAGTTTTTTGGTTTTTTCGGCATCAGGAAGCCTGTTTTTTCCAAACACCACAGAATTCATTTCAGCAGATGAATAAGTGATTCAAATGATCAAAGGAAAGGATACTGGGAAAACCTATGGGTCAAATAAATCTGTCTGAGTTAGTTGTCTTTTCTGCTTTTGACCCCTTTCTTGGGTTACTCGTGCAACATCAGAAATGGAGGCATGCTTTCTGAGGAAGGGCCGGGTTGTCCGCAGAATGCAGGCAAGGTCTGCGTTTAACCTACTGGCAAGTACTGTTGTGGTGCCAAGAAAAGACAGTCAGAAATGATAAAGCCATACTTGGTCTTGAGCAACGTTCATGCCTCTGCGTAACTTTTTCCTTTTTTGTAACTTCCTGTGTTGTTTAGTCTTCTCCCTGCATGGTGAGGAAACAAGACAAACCTTTGCCGGCGCCGCCACCTCCCCTGCGAGACCCTCCGCCGCCGCCGCCGGAGAGGCCTCCCCCCATCCCGCCGGACAGCAGGGCCGGCAGGCTCCTGCACCACCCCGAGAGCGTCCCTGCCAGGGACCAGCCCATGCCCCTCGAGGCCTGGTGTCCCAGGGACGTGTTCGGGACCAGCCAGCTGGTGGGGTGCCGGGGCGGGGGCGATGCTTCCCCCAAAGCGGGACTGACCGCCGTTGCAAACATAAACGGGAGGCACAGCCGCATCGGTTCTGAGCAGGGATTCGTGAGGAAACACAGACGTCACGAGCTGCCTGCAGAAGGTGCCAAGGTATTTCAGAAGAACTGGGTGTCGAATCCTAAATTGACACCCTACTGCAGCATTGTCTTGCACTGTTAACATACTGTTAACTGTTTATGTTGGCCAGTGTTGATTTGTGGTTTCTGGATCTTTTCTGTTGATACTCAATAATAAGCTGCTCATAAAGAAATTCTTTTTTGTTAAATACTGTAATTTGTAAAGCAACAGTACATGATGGTCTGAGTTACAATTTTCACATAAAACCTTGGGAAAATGCCTTTGAGAGAATGTTCTAGATTTGCTATATTCTTCTAGCAAATTGTCCATGTAACATTGTATCACTGTATCCTGTGATAATATAGCATCTCAAGTCCACTTTGGAAGTGTCATATGCCAAAACTATGTGTGCATTTGCTGATGGAATAGTAGATGTTCCAGTTCTGTTGTAGGTGAGGTGAATTCTGGCATTTAGCAGCTTCAGGCACTTGCAAAGCCATTTACAGCTGGTCAGGCTTAGCTTTGAAAAGAGATCAAATGGTGATGTCCTAAGAAAAATTTTCTAGTTCTGCTCTAATCAGTTTTATCAAAGCAGCTCAGTAATTTATTCATAGTGGTTATTAACTCAAAGCTGCTGCTCTTTACTTGAAGACTACATAGCTTGTGCAAGGCTACATAGCTTGTGCTAAGATGGATGGATTTGTGGTTAAGTCATGGTAGTTAGAAATAATTTTCTTTTTCATCTATTTGCGTTTCCCAAGACCACAAGCTATTTAACCTTTCTATCTCCAGTTAATTTTTTTTTGTGTGTGTACATATATATATGTGTATATATGGGTTTTTTGGTTATTTTGAAAGTACGTTACTGAAATTCAATTACGATCGATAAGGTCTGTTGACATATGTGATGAAAGGTACTTAAGTCATCAATGATGTTATATATAATTAAATTATTATTATATAATGCTTTTCTCAGTATTGAGGCAAAGCACCAAAATTTTACTTAGAACTAGGCTGTTGTTTAAAATACTTCAGGTTTTCTTCTGATTTTAAAAGGATACTGGGTTTATATCTTCAACTGTACCTTCATGTAGCATTCTTGTTGTGGTCTAGCACAGTACTGAAGCCAGTGGAATGAATATTCTCAAATTAGAATACCCAGTCGGTGTGGAAGTGCTGTTGTAGTCTGGAGAAGTTACATGTTCTTATCTTTACTGTTTGAACTGTCATCTTCAGGTTGTAGATCTAAACCATTTGATTAAAGGAAGCAACCCTGAATTACCATTTCAGGCTATATTCACATTCATGAGGGAAACGTGGAATGAATTTGCTTCCTTGATTCATACATCAATTGTAATATAAAGCCAAGAATTGAAAAGACAATCCTGTGGGTAGGGGATGGATTCTGGCAGGCGCTGTACTAGTTTTAATAATTAATATGTTTAGCACGATGTACCCGTTGCTTTCCCATTACACTTCATCTCTCTCACTTTGCAGTCTTGAAATCCTAATTTTCCCCCAAGCAGTTCAGCTGTAACTGAGTGGCTGTCTGGTAACTGTCATGTGAAACATCTTCTTTTGGTAAAGTTTTAAACGAACATGTTCTACAGCTCCAAAATTGGGTGAGCTGAAACAGGCCTGAGAGTCACTTCAGAGACAGCTCTGTGGTGTGAACGCCTGGGAAAGCCTTTACCCACAGGCTTCTCAAGGTCTGTTTTGTAATACCGAGTTGATGAATATCCATGGTGATAGAAGGAAATACCCACTGTAATACTTGTGTGATTTTTAGGTTTTTTCAAATGGTCACCTGATGAATGAAGAATATGATGTCCCTCCACGGCTTTCACCCCCTCTTCCGGTTGGCTCAGTCATCCCCAGTATAAAGTAAGTTAACTTTATCTATAAAAGAAAAGTGCTAATTAATGTTAGATAATAGCACCGACTCTCTGGTGCTAAAAGAAAAATGAGAAAAAGAAAGAAATTAACTAATATAACTTGATATGCTTTCCATGAATTTTAATGTGCCTTTACAAAGGAAACGTAACTGGTATTGATTAAATGGGAGAAGTCCTAATGTTAATTGAACATAGCATGTTTGTATAGGAAGAAAGGATAAATTGTGGCAGATTTTGCTCACAGGCATTTGGCAGTGAGAGCAGATACTGTCTGGTTTTGCTTCTATTACTACAGGAGAAGTGTGGTCAGAGCTATTTATCACAGGAGATGACAGATTCTCAGGAAAGTGCTAGGGCTAAAAAATGTGTTCTGTCACTGTTCTGCCCCTAATCTAGTCAGGCTTTCTCAGCTTTCAGTACATGGAGCTTTATCCAGAGTTCACACCATCATCTCTTATTTGTTGTGGCTGAATAACAAACAACCAAAACCATTTTATGTAACTTTAAGTACGATCAATCTTCCTGATTTCCAGAATATGGGAAGTTTTGTCATTTCAAGTTGCAGACTACTTAGTCTTCCAGTAAAATGACTGTTTGTTTTTTAAATAAAGATGTTGCTGTTATAGCAAGTGTCTTCAGACTCTGAATGACACAGGATTTTGTACAGAAAAAGGTGTATTTAAAGTTGAAAGCTTAGAAGTCCTATAATGTGATTTGTCCTTTTTTTTTGTGTTTTTGTAAGGAAATTGGGGCATATCACAATGATGCTATCCTACAACTTCTTTCCAATGTTCTGCTTATGATTCTTGCTGTTAAATAATATAATTGGACAGTCAGTTCATATTAGTCCTGAGAACTTTCTCATTCCATTTCTGTGTTCAGTTAGCTTTAATATAGAAGACAAATATATTTCAGCATTTTATTGATATGCTGGGTTTTTTCTTCCTGAGCACTCCAATAAAGGTGCAACAGAGCGTTGACTTTTTTAATTCAGAAACCTGTTTTCGGGTGGAATAATTGCTCAGGTGAAGTTCTCCATGCCTACTTTCAGTTCAGAAGCAAATGTTAGAATGTTATGCAGGCATACCTGTAATCGAATGTCGGGATGTAACCTGATGGAGGTAGGGTCTCACAGGAGTACCAGTTGGATACCTCATGTAATCAGTCCCCTTCTAGTCTACTTATTTCATAATACAATGCAAATCTGAAGAGGGGAATATCCTTATTTTTGTGTTTCATAGCATGGAAAAACGTCCTCCTTCATGAGAATACCATTTTTGTACTCAGATATTTGCAGATGTAGCCTAGAACCAAAGTGCGGTGCACACACAGAGCATTGGAAAGTCCACAAGATATCGTAACAATATGTACAGGCACAAAATCCGTGTCAGGCCAATCCAAAGCTAGAATGTGTGACTTCAGCTTGGTCAAAAGAAATGCTTTCATTAACCAAAGTCTTCTGAATAGAAAACTGATGAATTCCAGGAAGAAGGAAAAACTTTCATTTGCCAAAACCGAACTCCATTGATTTTTGAGGAAAAAATTAACTTTCATTTCTGTTTTGGCTTTGTACTTACATCTTTTAAAAATTACACAGGCAATTTTAGGTTTTGATTTTTAAAATGTAAAATTATCAATATATAATGTTAGGAGTAAGAAGTTCAAATTATCTAATTACTAAAATGTCACATGGAATGACTGTTAAAAATAAAAATTGATCATTGTAAGTTCTTTCTTTAAACACTAAAACGTCTGTTTTTAATTTATTTAAAACTAAGTTTTTGCTACCACTAGGAAATACCCCAGTAACCTATAATATTGTGTGACAATATGTAGGTGGAAAAACTGGAGGGGAAGGGAAAAAAAATCTTTAAAAATAGCAATTTCCACCAACCACAACAATTGCTTTCAAAAAGTAACTCAAATAATATCTATCATGTTTTATTTGGAAATGTCAGAGAGAATATTTTTATAGTCTATTTTTCCTCCTGTTGAATTGACTGCGCTCAGCACTCATAAATGTTGAACTGTACTTGATTCAAAATACTCTGCTTTTCACAACTGTGCTACTCCAATTAATCTGGGCAAGTTGCTCATTTTTTTTGTACTCTCCAATCTGTGCCATGTTGTGGATTGAGAGCTGGTGTGTTTCATATAGCTCCAAGGCATTCTGTTCTTTCTAGTTGTTATAATCAGTCTGTAATTCCAAACATTTGACTTCTTTTTTTTTTTTTTTTCTTAAAAAGTTACATTAATAGAAAAGCACTGGAGGGTTTGGGTCTTTTTCCTGGAAACAGTGCTGATTTATTTTTGTTTTACTAAAGTAGTTATTATAATCTGTACTTCAATAATGAAATATTGGACTCTTGCTAACCAAACATCTGATTTTTATTTTCCATTCAGCCCCTGTGTTTTTGACCTGACATGTAAAAATAGTTATTTTTAATTGGACTTCTACAATTATATCAGACTTTTTTTAGCAGTTTTGATCAAATTGCTATTTTTTTCTTGAAAAAATACCTAAAACTCCTATGTCAAAAATACAGAATGATTCTTCCCCAAAACTTCAAATTTTCAAGTTAAATAGTGTTTGTTTAATTCCAGTGAGTAGCTCCCATTTTGCTACATCAGTAGCAGACTCTTTGTCTCAAAAGTACTGTAAACCACAGTGATATTTTGCATGAGGGAGCATCCATTTTTGAGTATGTAATGAAGCATCCAATTCCGAGCACCTTTTGTAGTCTGTAAATATATTAGGAATATTCAGATGCCTTGAGGTAGTTGAGGGAAAAGTAGCACCAAAAGGCGTTTCTCGTCTTGCCGTCTCTCCCGTCTTGCTTACAAAATTTTGAAGGTGAAATCGTAGTCCCATTAAGGCAAACTGGCTTGGAATTGCTGTCTGCCTCGAGATCAGCCTTTGGCATGGCGCTTCTCAGTGGCAGAAGGGGCAGGGCTGACGTGCACGTTCCAGACGTGTGAGAGGACACAGCGTGTCCTTACTCCTAGCTTGACAGGCCAGTGAAAGGGTGAACGTCCTCTGCATCACTGAGCCCTGCTGAACACCTTTAGTCTCGAATTAACTTTTATTTAGTGCTTTTGATAAGTGCAAGCAGGCTAAGTCTTGCAAGTGCCTACTTAGTGCTCTAATTCTTTTCAATTCTCTGCCATGTTTTGCTTCCTTAAAATAGCTGTTTAACTCTTACAAGGTCAGCTGCCCTTTTCTCTATGCATTCTCAGTGACAAAAAGTCAGTAACCTTACAAGTTTGTTTGTCATGGTGCTTTTGTCTCCTTATATGTAGCAGACATGTATTAGGGCTGTTTGGGCTAGAGAAGAGTATTTTCAGTATTATCTGAGGTCAAGTACATAGTAGCTAAAGATAAACCAATATTTTTCTCATCTCCTTAGGTGCCCTGGTCCTTCGGCAAATTCTCTGTCTGATAAATCAAGGGAACACCCAGATGATGATGATGAATACAAAATTCCCTCTTCACATCCTGTAATACTGAGCTCACAACCACCTCATGGTCATAATATAAAACCTCTTGCTCGGTAAGGTAATTTAGCAGCCTTGAAAGAAATTTATGTACCAAACCTCCGCTTTTTCCAAAATTAACTGGATTCAATGTCTGTAATGATGGTTAAGCTTGCCTGTCTTCTAAGCGTGGATTGCCCATGCTTCTGTTTCATTTGGCCACTGCCACAGATACAAACCTATGAAGTTCACATCATTGTATCTCTCTTGTGTCAGAACTTGGTATATTTTGCCTTTGTATAGCATTTCTGCAGTTGGGGTCTTTTTTTTCCCCTTACATTGAGGTTTTCAAAACTGACCAGTAGATTCAACCCCTAAAACTCTTTCAAATTTAATTTTAAGGAGAATTGTGTGACTGAAATTCCCAGTCAGCTTTGAAAGCCTTAGCCTTTCACATTTTATATAATTCATTTTAAAAGTAATGCAGTAGTGAACAGTATGTGAACTGGCAGCTGTACGTAGATACTTCGATTCTCTTTTTGTCCAATGTATAGTGTGTCTTTTTACCTTTTTGAGCCTGTTTGGCAGCACATTTTCTTTGTGCTTCTCAGGAAGAGAAGCTTTTTTTAAATACAGCTGGAATATATCTCCTTAGCTTTAAATATGTTCTGAAACAATATCTCCAAACTTTCACTGTTCAGAATTACTAATGGATTATGGCAAGGAGCAAGGGACATGGCAACTGAAGGCTGTGACATTCCTGCTGAACATTGCCCCTTAAAAAGATATGAATGGCTGGAATTCAGAGAATAAGTCTTATGTCTTAGGGGAAAAAAAAGGCAAATGTTTTACTGATCTTGTAGGTCACAAGTATGATATTAAAATCAAGTATTGATCTAAAAAGTTTAGACCCTCCTGTGATTAAAAAAATTCAGTGACATACTGCCATTTTCTTTCCTCTCTTTGTCAGAATGTGATGTTGAGGACCTGCCATCAATAAAACTCAACATGTCTCTCACCCCAAAATTAGCCAATAATAATTTTTAGACCTTTTAAGTCAGAATTTAAAACAGGTAGAAAAAAGGTCATAATATGGTCATTCTTTGCATGCAGGTTAAAAATTCTGTGTTAGAAATCTTGATCCAGGCTTCACTGCATAGACATGAATATTGTGCAGTTGCCTAAGCTTTAGGAACTTAAGTACTTAAATTCTTATCTACCATATGAGACTTAAAAAAAAAAAATCAATAAATAGAACAGTATTGGCTAAGCAAAAAAATGGGAAGTAAGAATAAAAAATTTCCAAGGTCCTAATCCTTTTTACCTATGCCATTTTTATGGGATCATGTTGTGCTTCTGTATGGGAATGATGCAAATAGATGCAAACTGAAAGGTTGTTGAGGAAATAAGCATCTGGAAAACTAGGATCTTACCATTTTTATTTTACAGAAAAAAAACCAGAGTGCCTTCAGTTGGCTGTTACAGTATTTTACCAGACCCTTAGAATTATTAATAGAGGCTATAGATAGAAAGATGACTTCCAAGTTTTCTCCCGTTTTTACTGTGCATATGGTGGGGTTTTTTACATGAATTCAGGAGTTGCTACAGATGAAATGCCTCAGTTTGCTATTCAAGTTGCTCCATGATTAAAACCACCAACTCCTCTTATTATACATTCTGATAAAAATTTTAACTCGAAACAAACCATTCTCCTAGGCATTAATAAAAAAAAGTCTGGTGTTCCACATACTTAAAATATCTTCTTTTGCTAATGTCACTGGTTAGATGTGAAAGCTGAGATAAAGTTTTCAGGAAAGAATCTGGTTCCTGGTCGATGTTGTATTCTATTAATGTATTTCATTAAGTATCCTGGGAGGGATGTTTTGTTTCAATGAAACTTAACTTCTCATTATTGTTCAGCAAAACTGTTATCAACTTCTTTTTTTTAATGTTATAAATTTTCAGCACATTTCAGTTCTTTCCCCTAGTGTCACTTATCTTGTTCCTAAGTGTTAGTCCCTCATTTTTTTGGATAGTACTTGGAGTTTTCAGTAAGCTAAAGATCTTAAAAATTTTGTCAGAATGTTTTGTAGTTTAGAATTATGTAATTGTTCCATCCTACTCCCAAATTTGTGTTGCATTTTCTCTTTTTTACCTGTAGATGAGACAACGCTAAAAATATTTCAAGAATAATACAAAAAATGATTCACAGTCTTACTTTCTGGCAGATCATTTAATTGTCTGCTTCGTTACTGCTGAACATCTCTTCAGGAAGTTCAGGAATCAGAAATGAAAGAATTTCAGCGTTACTAATTAGGCTATTATTAGAAGAATGTTACATTATTACATTTGCTGTCTTTTCCTGATAAAGCTTTTTCCAAAAGGGGAAAGGACAAAAGGCTTGCTTGTTAGTACTCATTTGATGCCCTCTTTTTCTGATGTTTACTGTTAATGTAAACAGGTATTTCAGCATTGTTTGTAAACTGATCACTTAGCTGGGCTCATCATGAACTGAATACTTCTGGAGTGGTGCCATGCTAAGTTACCTTGCTGCCTATGGCTGGTTACGTTATTGAAAATACAGGATAGATTAAAATTAGAGTAGAACATATTCTTAATTACTTAGTGTATATGGTGAGGAGTCAAAGTGCTGCATCCACTGCATTTGAAAGATTGAACCAATCTAATGTTAAAGAAAGAAACAACACTTCCTCTACCACTTCTCTGGGGGAATTAATTTATAGCAAAATATCACTTACCATTAGAGGCTTTTTGTTTTGTTGTGGGTTTTTTTTGTTTGTTGGTTTGTTTTTAAATCTTGCAATTATTCCTATATTTATTTCATTACTCCTAGTTGTAACTCTTGGGACCACAAATGCAATTCACTTCCTCTTTCCTGCTTATATATTTTAAATGATTCTAGACCCTTATTCATTCCTCCTTTCCTTGTGGCCAAAGCTGACAGGTTTATTAATACTGTTGGTAAAACCCCCAAATCTAAAATTTTAGCTGTATATAACTCTAGCAGATTTCCCAATAATAATGGTGCATGGTGGAATGGGATTTTTCTCTTTAAGCTGGAATTGCTTAGCATGGTGGCCTTTTTCCAAGGAAAGTCTCTGATTCTTTCAGAATATGCAGGGCCCACAGTTTCAGTGACAGGAGCAATTTCCTGATTCTTTTGTATTTTTAAGCAATATTTAATATTATGAAAAAGCTTGTTCTATATTTTTCCCTGTCATATTTGAACAAAGTCTTCATACAAAAATAATCGCCAATATTTTTGACAGGATTGTAGGCTCTCTTTACTGTTTGGTTTGATGATTTTCATATTAATTTGATACTGTTGTTTAGTTTTGAAGGCAGAATATGCTTCCATCAAAAAAAACCAAAACAGTAAACTGTGGTAGAAGTATCATCAAGGCTCAGTTTTTCGATACAGAAATGAATAGATTCCTGCAAAACTGCTTTGGCTAGTTCAGTTTTTAAGTTTTCACTGGGTTTTTTTTTTAATGTTTGGCAAAGTTGAGTTGAAATTTGTTATTATTAGTGGTGTGTTGTGGTGTTCTGTTTGGATTTTTTTGTTGTTCTTATGTTTTGTTTAACGGTTTTTCTGTGTGCTTTGGTGTGGATAATTACCAAAATCCACATTTCTCTTTTTTCATATTTCTGCTAGGGAAAATTCAGCATCTGGGAAGGTGAACTAGGATTGAGCCTGTGATGTAACTATGTGAATAAAGTAGTGACCTGAGCTCTGAAGTGAGGACTGTGTTTAATGTTAGTTCTTCCTCTAACTTGTATTGCAGCCTGTGTTATTTTAAGCCATGTCAGTACATCGCCAAGAAAGCAGTATAATCCTTCGAAGCAGTTCTAATGAGGGTTAACCTGTATCTGCTCTCAATATCAAAAGATGTAAATTTTAAAATTGGTGCAGCTTATTGTCCCTGATTCGTTTCCGTATAGTGAACTGCCAGGTAATGCTCATTCAGAGAATTAATGCTTAGCTAAATGGTTGATTGCTTCCTGCTTAATGTCTGTCTTCAGGGTGTGTGAGAACGGTCAGTGTGCGAATGGAACACACGGTGCTACTTCTGAGATAAAGAAATCTAAACATCCAGAGTCAGGTACGTTTTTATTTTTCGTTGTCTGCTAAGATTTACTCTGTGCTGCCCTAGGGGTGCAGCAGGAAAACATTCACTTCTTGTGGTTGTGTCATTCAGGAGATGTCTATGATGCACCTACTGTTCCGGTACCTTTGCCTCCTGCACGGCCTCCTACCAGAGACAACCCCAAACACAGCTCTTTGCTCAACAGGACACCCTCCGATTATGATCTTCTGGTGCCCCCTTTAGGTTGCAGACTTTTTGCTGGTTACATGTAATGGTTAACATTGCCCAGATGAATTAAATGCCACGTTTACCGAGAAGCAGCCAATGTTGAGTATGTTAGGAGTATCAGACAGTCTATGAGCTAAATATTACAGCTGTAAGTCAATATTTGTGTCATTTGGAGTCTGTTCGTAAGGCCTCACTTGAGACAGACTGAAAGGTATACTAAATCTGTATTCCAGCTGTACAGAAAAGTAAAAACCATTTTCCCTAAAATAAATTTTAATTGTCCCTTACTAAGAAGTTTAAGCATTGCAATTTAATGCCTTAGTGGAGCATTTTTCCTACTGTAGCTTAAATAATTCCGTTTATTTTATCAAATACGAAGAAGAATGCCAAAAAGATGGTATTTGAGTGAAAAAACAAACCACTAAATTAAATCAGTAAGTTAATTTCTGGGGTTTTTTCCCCCATTAAAGGACAGTTCAAAACTCACTGCTGTCTACAGTAACCAAAAGCTCATTTTTCCAACCCTGATTTCTGTTCTGTTCTCTTACACAAAAATCAGTGATCTCTGCATATATATTGGTGCTGTGCTTGGGGACCACCCACGCCTTCATTGACAAACTCAGCTGCATGGTTGTGTCTGTGTGTATGTGTCAGCATCCAATTTTCTGGGTCCATAAAACCTTTTGAACATTTGCCTTGTTCCTGCACTATGCTCTCTCTGGGCCCTGAAGTGTTTCTGAGATGCAGGAGAAATGCAGGCACATAAAAATCACGGTGCTTGGTAACTCTAGTCCTGCTTGCACCACTTTTGTATAAGAGGTGCATTCTTTTGCCAGGCTCTAGAAAATTCAGTTTATATCTAGAGTCAGAGCTTCTGAACAGATAGAGCAGATAGAGATAATACAGAGTATAAATGTAGCAGATTCAGTGCAGTTGGCATTGGTGTTTGTATAAAAATATACTTGCTCAGCCACTGAAATACAGCTGTTATTCTGCCATGACACGCAGTGAAGCTTTCATTTTAGTACACTCTTGGCAATTGAGTCACTAAAAGCAGTCTCTCCTTCCATCCCAGAAAAGAAACTGAGAACTGCAAAAGGTCATCCAGAGCATGTTTTAGAAGAGGACTGTGGGTATTAACAGTCAGGTTTACAGTTTCATTACTGGGGTCACTGAACTGCTTAGATGAACTGTAGGAGTAAAGGCTTCGGCAGCCAGAGAAAAATAAAGTTTAAGCTTTATTCTTTATTCTGCAGTTCTTAATGAAGTTTTGCTCTTCTAATAATTAATTTCTGAACTGCAGGTGAAGATGCATTTGATAACTCGCCCCCCTCACTCCCACCACCACCACCTGCCCGGCACAGCATGATCGAGCACACAAAACCTGCTGGCTCAGGGAGCCGACCCTCTTCAGGACATGAACTGTTCCTTCATTCTGGTAGGAATACAGAGAAAACAGCGTATTTTATTTCATTTTCTTTTACTTCAGAAGCTTATCAGTAATAAAGCTGTTATCAGGCCTCAAGAACTCATTATACAAAATATTAAAAAAATCAATTTTTTTAATGGTGGAGGCAAAACTACTCAGAAGATAGAAAGACTTCACTTTTCATTATCACAAAGTAATAAAAAAGGGTCAATATTTCTATACCAGGCTAGAAATTTTGTAAATTGTAGTTTTCTGTTGTAATCTGTAATATTAGTCTATATCTTTTTGTCAACTCCATTGTTTTCAATAGTAAAGTGTAATTCATGGGGATTATTTTGAAGTTGAAACTTTGAAAGAAGCTGGAAAATAAGGGAAAATTTATTCTGCTTTGTTAGTACTGTTGTAAAATTGTGCTACAAAACTGTATTGTGAACACCGTTGCTAGGTCCTGGGGTTCATAACCTTTTTGCTAAGTCAAGTAACCTTTTTGCTAAGTCAGGTTTTCACCTATCTCTCCCTATAAATCACTGTGACACATTCAGTCTGGTGTTTTGCTTGTAAAAGGTATAAAAACTGTGTTCACAATTCATCATTTTTGTCTATGAGTTGAAAAGAGTTTGATTTTCAGGTTAATGAAGTTGAATACATTTGCTGATTATGGTACAGATTACAACAGGATTTTTGTGGGTTACAGTGCATGTCTGTGAAGTGTGGTTTTGCTTCCTCTGTGGAAGCTTTCAAAGGATGTTGGTGTCTTAAGTTTACCTTTTCTGTGAATATTTTTAGGGATGATCTGCCTTGTGGTGGGGTTAGATGTTGTCTTCCCCCTCTTTGTTTTTCTTAGAAGCTCTATGGAGAGGGATAAAATGAAGTGTTTTGGTGATGGTTTCACAGGAAGGCCAGAATGTGGGTGACAAGCCGTCATGTGCAGCTGCATGATGGCCTGACAGGTTGTCTGGTGTTTGGCTGACCTCTGCGAGTGGAACTCGCTGTGGGGTGAAAGGGAGCTACCTTAGGTTGAAGTGCAGTGACCCTTTATGAGATGTTTTTATTATGTGTATTTTGCTATCAGTCAAGGCGTGACATTGAGTAATTTGCCAAAGCTATGTGTATTTTATAATGCAAATTCAACTTGGTGTGTTACTTTCTCGTCTAAGTTGCTGAATGCATCCAGAAAAGACTTAGCACATTACAGGATTTAAAGGCTGATGTTCATAAATACAGTGTAGTTTATCTTCTACACCTCAAAATAAAAACAATGTAGTCTTCAGCAGTCTGGTCTGAATGGATGCCTCAATTGTATCATCTGATGCAGAAATATGCACTGCACTGTTCAGTTCTGATGGGAGTGGAGAGGAAAAATAGGAGCCCTCACACACAGATGCACACAAGTTCCATCTGTCCATGCCCAGTTCCCAGAAACATGCAGAGTTTTAAAATTTGATGCGTAACTTCCAAATAATCTAAGAACATCACTGATAGTGTTAAAAAAACATTTAATAGCTTTAAAATAAATATCTGGAATATGTATCTACAGCCGTGTATTGTTCTTCATATTTGCATAAGGAATACAATCGTACAGCAGCAGTTCTCATTAATCTTAGCAGGGTATGCATCTATTCAGGCATGCATGGTTGTGTGAATTGGTCTTTTTTTATTCATATGGTATTTCTAAAGCCATATTACTCACTTTGCATCTTGTCACATAATCTGTTGTAGAAGATTTATGATGAGTTTTTGGTGATTGGTTTCCATACAAGTCTTGAGGGTGATTTCTCAGCTATCCATCAGAGCCTGGCAGATTAGAATAATAATCTCATCATCAACACCAGCAAAACATTGCACTCACGTACAAAACAAACACTCTACAAGCACTGAGTCCAGAGCAGAAGCCAGATCCAGGATGATGTTGCACTTGCTCAGCAGCATCTTTGGTAGCCAGAGAAAAGATAAAAGGAGGACACAATATACCAGGACTGTTTATTTCTCTCACTTTTAAAATTCTATCCCATAGCTGGGACTGTATGAATAGGAAACCAGCCCTGCAGTCTTTGTGAACTGCAAAGCATAGAAGTGTAATGAAGCTCTAAGCAAACGGAATAGCTGAGATGTTTCTAATTGTGCTGCTTCAGGCACATCACCCATGCTTTGCCAGGCACAGTCCCAGCAGTGTCAGGGTTCGGTGGTGGAAAAGTACCTCATGGATGTGAACAGAAGAGACCACAGTCAGTGCAGGACAGGCCACCTTTAAGCTGTGCTCTTGTGTTTGTCACTTCAAATCACACTTACATGTGTACTGTGAATGCTGAATTTGGAGGTTTATGTGCATGTGCTGTGGGGGGACACCTCTGGATTCATGGTTCCTCTGTGTGATGGGAGGCTATTTTAATCCTACCTTCTGTGCTTCAGCCCTCCCTCAAATAGGAATTCTGATTATTCTAAGATGCCTTTTTTGTTCTGTTATCATAGATCCCCATTTTGACCCAATAACTGGTCATGTTCCCTTGCCACCTGCTCGGAGAGCACCTGGAGAAAATGCCAAATCGAATAGGACATCTCAAGATTACGATCAACTTCCTCCATCTTCAGGTAAGGCAGAAAACTGTTCTTGTAGAAAATTACAATTTTATGAAGAAAATAACTTTCATCCATAAAGTCCAATGAGTTTTTTGTCGTTCTGGGCAACAAATGGCAATGGTAATACTGCTTTACAAAAGTATGAAGTCATAAAAGGATAACAGACACTAAAGTTCTGCAATCAAGGTAGAAGTGGCTGCTTGTCTGTAGGTGTAGATACTACAGCATCCATTTTACTAGCTGACAAACTGAACGTTTAGGTGAGTTCTAGTGTTTCTTGCTTTTTGGGAAAGGCAGAGAGTCTCCTGCCACCTTTCAAGCTCACAAGAGATCAGAAGTACTGCAAGGAGCACAAGCATCCAACTTCCATCTCTGTTTCATTTCTCCTAAACAAAAAATAGTAGCTTCACTCTCTAAAGTATTACTATTTTCTGTCTTTTTTGCTAGTATGTTTGTCTGAATTTCTAAGAAACTTTTAAGATGTTTCTTAATAAAACAGCAAGAATCAAAACCACTTAAAATTCAGTCTTCCTTTTCAATGTAACGGGTACAGTGGAAACAATTCCTCTGCCAAAGAAATTTTGGTTATGGTTTTCAGGCAAGAAAAATAATAAATTTAAAGGAAATCTAGTTAAGTGAATAAAAATAATAACAGTATTACCTGTATTTCAAAGTACTTTCACCAGTTTTTAGACAAATTTTCTTTTCTTTACATGTGCATGGTACATGGGGGAGGGGGAGGATTGTCCCAACCGCATTATTTTGCTCTATGAAGAAACCACACAAAGAAAAAGCCAAGTGATGATTCTCCAGATAAGAGAAAGTTGTGTGTAAAGACTTTTTAATGCATAAAGAAGAGACTTTTCTCTAGTCTTTCAGTTGTAATAATCACCATTGTTCACTTGCAACATTCCCAAGTGGAAAAAAAAAAGATATATTTTTTAGTAGTAATTACATTCTCCTTCTCAAGAATACAGAGGTTCATGCTGCTGGGATATAGGAGGGGAAAAGAATATATTTTTCCAACTTAAATGGTGGGGAATTTCTGTATCTCTCCTCAGGCTTACTTATTTTTTAATGGATAGAATTAGTGTGATGCCTGTGGTAAATACTATCTCTTTTGGGAGGGTATCTTTCCAAATGTAGCTATTTCTCTTTTTGTTTCCAGTTGTTGGAAGAAAAGAGTTTATAACACATGCTTTATATGTGGTATTATGAGGGGTCTATTTGTCTTAAAATGCTCACTCAATTTATTCAGGGTGTTTTGAGTTCTCTTATAATGCAAATTATGACAATGATGTATCTACTTTTAAAGCTATGGAGTTTCCCTGCAATTCTTGCACTTCTGGGGTAGAACAATTTTTGATTTTCCTGAAATACTGCAAGACACTTGCTACTTAATAACTTGGAGCTTTCTGGTGTTACTTAATACTATTCTATCTGACTTTCCCGCAGCCATTTTCTAAACCACTCACGTGTCAGCTTTTGCTATAAATATCATTCTAAATCAGCATGATATGCAGCAAGATATTCCATTTAATTTCAATTAGATGAAAACTATGTGATAGATCATGTCATTCTCTTAATTGGAAAGTTGTTTTTACAGTGGCAGTAATTCCAAAGGACAGAACTGATGAGCTTCAGGATGAACTGGTTCACCTTCATATATGATTTAAAAAGACAATGTAGAGAGTGTAACTATATTCAGAACTTTGGTTTTGTATTTATTCTGAGCTAATCAGCTCACTTAAGAAATTCTTCATTTCAGTGCTTTTGTAAGGTGATTCTTTGAACTAACTGAAAAAGAAATGGAGTTCACTCTGAAATCTAATTATAATTTAGCCGCTGGGTCTCTAGAGTAGCATGGGGAGGGCTTTAACTTCTCTGCTTCACTTTCACTGTTTTTTTAAGATTGCTGTCGTGATGTTTAACTGAATCCTTAAAGTGTACCGAGAAATTTATTCTAATTCAGGTATCCAGTTTTGAACACTTCAGATATAGTACTCAGCCATGCAGCTCACACCTCAAAGGCATGGTTTCTCAAACTTCTTAAATACAACTGTTTAAAATTATTACAAAAAGAGCAAGAAAAGGAGATAAGGCTTGGGGCTACTGTGGATGAGAGGCTGGACATGACCTTGCAATGTGTGCTCAGAGCCCAAAAAACCAAACCTGTCCTGGGCTGCATCCAAAGCAGTGTGGCCAGCAGGGCAAGGGAGGGAATTCTGCATCTCTGCTCTGCTGTCATGAGACCCCACCTGGAGAACTGCATCCAGCTCTGGGGCCTCCAGCATAAGAAAGACATGGACCTGCTGGAGTGAGTCCAGAGAAGACCACCAAGGTGATTAGAGAGATGGAGCACCTCTCCTATGAGAGGCACCTCACCTTTGAGGAAAGCCTGAGACAATTGGGATTGTTCAGCCTGGAGAAGGGAAGGCTTTGGGGTGACCTAATTGTGGCCTTCCAGTACATGAAGGGAGCCTAAAACGAAGCAGGAGAGGGACTTTTTACAAGAGCAGGTAGTGACAGGACAAGGGAGAATTGCTTCAAACTGAAAAAGGTTAGATGAGGTATCAGGAAGAAATGCTTTACTGTGAGTGGTGAGGCTCTGGCACAGGTTGTCCAGGGAAGTTGTGGATGCTTCATCCCTGGAAGTGTTCAAGCCCAGGTTGGATGGAGTTCTGAGCAATCTGGTCTAGTGGAAGGTGTCCCTGCAGGGGAATTGGAATTAGAAGATCTTTAGGATCCTTTCCAACCCAAACCATTCTATGATTCTATGATTTTACTAAAATTATTATTTAACCTAAGCACAGCCAATTATAAGAGGGAAAGGAAGAAGAAAATTAAGCCTCTAATAGATGTCTGCTGTATTTTGCTGAACTTAGCTATTCTGTAAGATATAGATTCAAACGTCTGTTTAAGTAGATTTGCCTGCTGCCTATTCATTCATTCAGTTTGCCTTATGAAAACACTTGCAAATTTGGATGGCTTTATATAAAAATATTATTCCAGGGTGTATTTCAGTTAACACTAGGGGAAATAATGTAATCTACAGTATTGCAAAATATGAATATCGTGCCTAACAGCTTGATGGAGCAGTTTGTGCAGTGAGTCCTTCCCTCACTTTCTCCCTGCTCTCTGTTACTTAGAGCACCTGGGTGTGCTTTGTTCCTGTACCCCAGTTAGGTTAGGCTAGGTGTAGCTGCTTGCCACTGTTCCACAGAGGGCCTTGCACAGCACACCTTTGCCACCTGCTTCTCTGGTGCTCCTCAGTCTGTCGGTGAAAGACCGAGGAACATCCAGGAGAAGCAGCGAGGGAAGAAAAGAAGGGCATTTCACAGCAGAGAGGAGCACGCAGTTGGCATCGTTGCAAATAGCCTCTCCCACTGTGCCATAGAGCTCTCACCACTTTTCCCATGCTTTTTAAACACTTATTAAATGAGCCTGTGTCTGCCTTTATACTAACGCCTTACCTAAGGGTTCAATCTAGTGCTGAATTACAGAAATGTGAGCGGTGGAGGAAGCTGCTGGTGGTAGAAACTGCTAATTGAATTGCACAGTTAGAAAATCTATTTGAATTTTTAGTTAGACATCTGTGGTGGCTGAAACATCTGAGAGGATGGGAGGCTGGGAAGGAAAGTCCTGCTTAATACCTCTATCTCAGTGTCCAGATGGACATGCAGCTTAGGCTTAGTATCTTTAAGCTCAGGATCCAATATGATACCCAGCTTTAGCTGAAATTTTATATGGATGTGAAGATATTGAAAGAGATGTCAGCATTTAAAAAAATAATAATGGGAATTGAGAGAGAGCACTGAAGATCTCAAAGTATCTGTGCCATAGAGAGATGTCGCTGTAGTGAGAATAAAATGCCTATGCTTCAAATCTTCTGACAGAATTAAAAATGACCTTTCTAAATGATGTGATTGCGTAATAAAGTTTGTTTGAAAGCTTCAGCGAAGTGAAGGTTTTAAACACGAAATAACTTCAGTTTTAAGCCTGTATTAGACTGAGTCAAGCAAAAATACCCTCATGTAACAGAAGCACAGGGAAGAATCTGATTTATGCGTAAGCAATTTCTTCTGTACTTCAAGCCCAGGGGAAAATGTAAAGTTTGTAAATTGATTTTGTTTCATACTGTATAGAAATTAAGTCTATAGTAGAATGCGCATATTAAAACAGGTTCAATGTTTGTGAAAGAAAAATGATTGGTTTTAACGTGATGTGCCATTATTCTAAAGATAAAGAACATTATTCTTTTACAGTCTTGAGTTTTCTAAAATAAGTGAAGTGAGAAATTTGAACTTGTTTCTGATTCAGTTTTTAGTGATTAACTGCATTTCCTGAGCTATAGTTAATTTCTCAGACAAGTGTTTCATAGATCTTCCACACCTTCATAGCAGGTTTGGACCTGCTTCAGGTGTGTTTATTAGAATGTTTATCATTTACATCATTATTTTTATCTTCAGAGAGAAAAAAAATCAAAACAAATATGCAGTAGCCCTTACCTACTTACCTGTAGGTCTTAGTCCCTTACTGTAAATCTTTAATCAAATTTCTGTCATCCATTTGTTATATGAATATCACCATCTTGCTGAAGGTACTATTAACTCTCTGAATTAAGAAGTGGAATTAAATTTTATAGCAACACTCATCCGAATTGATGGAAAAACTAACTTGAATGAAAAATACACCTGCATTAGACATGCTCGAGTGTGAACTGCTTGCATTTATCTGAAGTGTTTAATGCACTTGGTTGAATTATAGTTCTCTCTATCCAGTGTTATGATAAGGTTCACACAAGAATACTGGAAATGTAACATGTCTTCCACGCCTAAAGAACTGTCTGTGAAGTTCTTAAAACTGGAAAATGCCACTGCTCTCAGTGTAAGTAAACAGGAAGTATCACAGCCAGAAATTCCTCTAATTTATCTATCAAAGTCACTGTTGATAGGACTTGTTAGAACCCTTTTTGAGGGATTAAAGACTTTTTAATTTTTTAAGTACTTTGCTCTTGAAAGTGTTTTCTGCGCTGTGCCTGCTTGTATTTAAGCTTCTTATTGTGGAATCACTGAGGATAAAGAGGTTTCAGTAAAGCACCAAGTTTACTTGAGCACGAAACTCTTGACTCGGAGAAGATTAGCAAGTTTGAATATTAGCTTTTTTCACCAGCACATCCTGATTCTTAGTCACCAGCATTAGCTGTGAAGGTAACCTTTCCACAGAAGATAAGGAACCGGGAGATGTTTCCAAAGGGGGACTGGAGAGGAAGGAGCGTGTTCTGTTCTCATCATGAGAATAATTGGGCTGGAGGTCTTTTTGAGAAACCACTTATTTATGTACTTATGTGTAGCTGCTGTGCATGAAATGAATAGCAATTGACTGAACAGAATCTGCAACATGGACCAATAAATTAAGGATTTTTCTCCCTCAGGCATTTTTGTCTGGATTCCTCTTCTAACACAACTTACGGTCCTAAATAAAATTGTGATCAGATTTGTGTTTGGGTTTTGCTTGTTTGTTTGTTTTTGTAGGGAGTTTTTTGTTTGTGTTTTTTTGTTTGTCAGTGGTTTTTTTGTTAGTTTGCTTTGGGAGTTTTTTTAAGTAAGAAGTTCTCCATCTGTGGGTTGAGAGTGCAGAGCCTTTAAAAGTTTGACTGGCTCTTTTCACTGTTTTTGCTGTTCCATCATATTTTATTCTTCTTCTAACTTTAGACAATCCAGATTGTAAATTGCATGTTCCTATCATATTATTAAAATAGTATATTGCTACGTTATTTCCATTTTAGATGTTCTTGAGGACTTCAGCTTCTGTCAAAACTTTAAAATGAGATATATTGGTTAACTAAAATATTTCCGGTTCCTTTAGAATTTTACTTTTTAAACAGCTTCATGAGGTTTGACCAATCTATAACACAGTCTTAGGCCAATATATAATGATTTTTATCTCTTTTATTTGAAACAGATGGTTCACAAGCACCAGCCAGGCCCCCTAAACCACTTCCTCGGAGAACTGCACCAGAAATACATCACAGGAAAGCATACAGCTCTGACAGTTCCATGGAAAATGTGGATGCAAAAATTGCAAAACTTATGGGAGAGGGCTATTCCTTTGAAGAAGTCAAGAGGGCACTTGAAATTGCCCAGAATAATGTTGACGTGGCCCGTAGTATTTTGAGAGAGTTTGTCTGTTTTCCTCCACCAGTCTCCCCACGTCTCAATCTATAGCAGCATCAAGATTTTCTTGGAGCGTATGAATTCTACAGATACACATGTGGATTGGGGAATGAGAGGAAGAACAGAATGGAATATTTTTCTTCCATCCTTAGTAGAAGGGTGTTTGTTTCCAGCCGTTTATCAAAGGCTCCTGGCTGCTCTGATCAAGACTTATAAATATGCTGAGGCTTATGTATTTTTGCTAGCCATACTTTTTTAAATCAGGGTTGAACTTACAAAGTAATTTAAAAAAGTTTACTTCCCTAGAACTTTTAATCTGTGAAATGCTTTTTCTTGTTTACAAGTTGGCAAGTTACAGTTTTCTAGTTTGTGCCTGTACTATGTCCTGTTCATATTCCCTTGTACTTGTGGTCAGTTCTGCTGTAGCATTCCCAACAGTTTCCATGCTGACCACTCCATCAACTAAATCATCACTTTCCAGAAGTTCTGTGTTTCTTTTGGTAATTTTTTTTTTCTTTTACAAGATGCTTTAATTGTTTTTTGCATTTCAGCTCATCAAATGCAAAAAGTATGTGGCCTTCACTACTGATTTTTTTTCTTCTGAGATTCCTTTGCTTTTGAGAGAGGAAATATCTGAATGTAAAACACATTATTCTGTGAACTGCCTTTTTAAAGGTATTTTGACAATAATGTTGGGCAGCTTTCTGTTTAACAAGAATTCCATGACCTGTAGTCCTCACAGTCTTTTATATCCAGTTTCCACAAAAAAATCCCAACCAACAAATAAAACGCTTCATGCAAAAGTGATACTGAGTTCTCACATGTAAACTCTCTTTCAAATTTGAGTATTTGATTGGATATGTTCAAAAAAAGCCAAATGCACATGATAATACTGTGTTTTGATTACACACTAATGGCACCAGTTCTTCATGGCAAGACTAAAAGGAATCTTTTTCAATTATATTAAAGGTATTCAGGTAAATTCCAGTTCTAGCTTCAGTAAAGTGAGATGCGGTTAATGTTTTGTTTGAGTGATTATCCTGTGGTTCATTGTGGCTTGGATCAGTTTGTATTAACTTGGAAACTTTAAATCTTTGATGCACTGTTAATTCCTAATGCTACTGTAGCAATATTTTTTTGCAAAGTTCTTTAGTAACCTCCTCCGTCCCCTGTACACTTTATAATCTTCAAGGATGTGTTTAACACCCAAATTCATTCACTCACTTTCCAGCTGCTTAGGTGGAAATACATTTTTGCTTTACTTGGTTAGTGATACTCCAAACTTTGACATTTTATTTTTGAGCCCAAATTGATGCAAGCCAATTTAAAAATCTTCCTGATTTTAAAAAAGAGAGAGAAGACAACTCTGTTCTGAGTACCTTCAAAGTTGAGTCCAAATATTTTCAGAACTATTATTAAGATTGCTGCTTTCTTATTTTTTAGGAAATTTTGAAATCTTTTCTTCTAATACTGTTGAAAAAATAAAAACATGTGTTAGTTAGAATATTTTTCTCATTTTGAGATATGACGAGTATATGAAAATTTTCAATGCGCCAGGCTGGGTGTGAAGTATATATTCATTATTCCCCTTCAGCTGTTAGTGTTCTCTTTCACTCTGAGCAAGTGCTAAAATTTGTATCACTTACAGGATCAGATCTCATCAGCCAGTGCATTTGTTGTAAAGATGTTTTCAAAGACAGCATGTGGCTGAACTGCAAGATTCGAAATAACCGAGAACACGCATTGGAAATTACTGTGCTATCTCAAAGTCCCATTGGTTCATAAAAAAACTTACTCTTAAAACTAATTAAATTATTTTGTAGCATCACAAAGCATAGGATGGATATCATTAATCTGCTTCAGTGATAAAAGATGATCAGGAGAATACAGGGTATAGGAAGAGCTACTGCTCCATTTTGATTTAAGCAAATGCTTCTGAGTTTATGTTCCAGGAAAAGACATTTGCATCTTCCTTTAATTGTTCAGTCCTCAAGTACAGCTTAGGAAAAGTTTTGGTGTAAGTTATATTCTGTGCTTTTGGTTCATGTTAGTCTCTTTCCTCTGTTTTGGGAGAAAGTTTTGTGTAGTATTGGACCCTCTTGTTCATTCGGTTTGTTTGCAACATCACTCTAGCATTTTAGCTAACTATAAATTCTAAATGATTCATGCTATTAAATTATACACTCTGGTTGTACTGGAATTACTGAAATGAGGTTCTAGCATAACTGCCAGCATAGCAGTGATGGCAGTGAAAAAAAGAACACTTTACAAGGATGAACAAACAATCTGCAGACTGAGTCTTGAAATTTTGAATTGTAATGAAGAACTCATTTTCTCTTTTTTTTATGCAGCAGCTTAGTATAAATTACATCCTTATATTTCAATTAGAGGCTGGAACTGCTGCCAGATAGTTTAAGGTTTTTAAAGTTTTCCTTCTCCTTTCTGGTTGTGACCACCAGTGACACTTTTTATTTTATTATGTGTTAAAAAACCAAGCTTCATGAGCAATATTCTGAGTGGTAACTTGAAAAGAGTTCCATTAATCTTTAAATGAGTGTGCTAATAACACTTCTAAATAGTGGAACATGCAGCCTGTTTCAAACCTATTTTGGTTAGTAGTTTTAAAGTCAAACAGCAAAACTGCTTTGCTAGAGTGTTGATGTTTACTCTGCAGGAATTAATAGGCTTAAAATAAATTAATCTGGCTGCAGTCTAGTTCTCTGAAGACATAGTTCTTCAAACATATTTTTAACCTTTGAAAGACTTAAGGGTTTGAGCCTGGCAGTCTGTTATGCACTTATATAACTTTAAGGAAGACTGACTTGAATGAGAATTCTTGGGTGAACAAAGTTGGTTAAACTCAGAAACATGTGCTATCATACTTGTTCCAACATTGCAGTCTTTAGACCATCCTTGTGATGTCTGTTGGCCTCACCTTTTCTCTCCTTTTGGCTAAGTTACTGCATTTTGAGCAAATTGGCTGAATCTGAAGTTGAGCAGAGCAAGTGGACATCAGCAGCACAGATCTTTTCCAAAGGCTATGTGTAGGAAAAATTTAAATTGTGTTAAAGGAAATTAATACAATTAGCTGTGTTAATGGCTTGTCTGGAACCCTAAAGTGGCCACTGGTAAAATGTGTTAATGTCCAGTATCTCAAGAGTGCATCTGGCACAGCTTTTTTATAATGTGAATTTAGGAAGTTTTGTACCAGGATCATTTCTTCTGTTGGATTTCTCTCATTTTCAGCTTGAAGCTTTACTTTGCACTGATAACTCTGACCTGAAAGCATTTAAATTTGTGTCTTAAATGTTGACAAATTTTGAAGCAAATGAACACCGTATTCAAAACAAATTCAGGTGCTACCTGATGACCTGGAATCTAGAGCTTTTAGGAGTGACTTCTTGAAAAAGGACTTCAGCAGTTTCCATTTTGAAGGATTTTCTTTCAAATAACTATTTTATCTGAAAATGCCTTTTATAAACTTGTCTAACGTGGCAAATTTAGTGATGTGTTCAATTAATTTATATTTTATTCAATATTCTTTTTAAATTTTGGTTATTATGTATGCTCAAGTTCTTTATCTGTTCATGTAAGGTATTTTATAAAATTAATGTTAAGAGAATGTTGGGTTGGTCCGTGATTTTTCAAGACTCTGTCTCTCTGTTATTGAATATTATCACTTTTCATATGATGCTTTAGAAACATAGCCTGTCCTGTGTAGGGGCCTTAAAAACCATTGTTTTGTAAGCCACAAAAATGAGGCCTTGCTCTAAAATAAGGTGAATCATTGCATTGAGACATGTGCTTTATATCCCCATACATTACCTCATTTCTAAATTTCAGTAGTAAAAGTTAATAAATCGGCAGTAATTTTGGAATGTGCATGTAATAGTTGTATGGCAGAAAGATGCTAACCATTAAATATTTAGAATCCAAGGTGGTGAACACACAGTCCGACTGTACATTAATTTGCAAGATTTTTTCCTGAAGAAAATTACAATAAGCTGAGACTGATTTTTTTTTTTTAATATCCTGTGCATTTACATTCTCAAGCATTGTGCTCTCAGTGGCAAAAATATTTTAGCTGTGTAAAACATTTTTTTTCTGTTATTGTATCCCAGCATTCTGGAAAAAGTTTAGAAAATCTGACCCCTCTACCATGCATGGCAATACAACTGTTGCTACTTACACCCCAGCACTGTTCTCTGCAGTTGGATTAGACCTTCAGTGCTGAGATTTTCATGGTACTTCCTTCAATATGTTAAATCCTTGTCCACTGTGTATGTCATTAGTCATAATACTAATTAGAGAAGTTACCTGTTTGGGATACTTGTCTGTAGTACTATGGGTGCCTATTTCTGTCATATTTACTCTTATGTGAAAGTTAGGTGTTACTTTATTGTGTTACAATCAAATTTTAGCAGCTGGGCACTTTAGGAATGTTTCAGGAATTTTTGTTTGATAGACCCAGTCATTAATTCTGTACAAGATACCTGCCTCCCTTTATCAGTTTCAGTAAGTTTCCATCAGGAAATTGATAAGTTTCAGTTCTGAAACACTGTGTGTTACTGTGACATCTGAACATTCCATTTGGCCTTAGATGATTTCATGTCTAGCAGTGGAAATTCTTATTCGGAGTAAACGCTAATTCCCAAATCTTAATCTTAAATCACAAAATAAATCTTAAATTTCTGAAACGTAATTGCATAAACATCCTGAACATTGTAAGGAACTTAAAAGACTGAGAATAATGTGAACTGTGTCAAGATTCTTGCTTCATAGACCTGCTAGAAGTAAAAGTGTAAACCCATTGAAAATCTATCTTCTCACTGTGAAGCTGCTTGCATCTGTCTGGATCTGTGAAGGAATCAGCCAGTCCAACTACAACAGTACTGCCTGGAAAACAGCTTTTTTTATTGCAGTAAGTGCCACAGTAGCCAGCAGGATGGGAGAGGAGCAGATAACTAGACAGAAGAAGATAATTTTGTCATAACAATTCAAGCCCCTCTCTCCTGTTGCCGTGCAAGATTTAGCTAGTGTGAATTGCCCGGGGATCTAGTGCACGTGAAGGAGTGTTTGTTATGATTTTTCCAGTTTCCAGTTA
Source organism: Cnemophilus loriae (assembly GCA_013397755.1). Lineage (NCBI taxonomy): Eukaryota > Metazoa > Chordata > Aves > Passeriformes > Corvidae > Cnemophilus > Cnemophilus loriae. The sequence goes on from VZTF01000769.1 coordinate 901,369, forward strand.
CTGTGTTTGTCTCCAGGGAAGTGTCCTTCTCTGAGGACAGTGTGTCTTATTAAGAAGTCGCACTGTTTAGGAACAAGATGCCAGGGTTTTAGCAGCAGAGGGAAGTGTGAAATAGCATTCTGCTCAGAAGGTGTTTGAATGCTAGCAAACGAACCAAAAGCTTTATAAGGATTTCAGTAGAAACACCTCTGTTTTCAAGCTCATCATCTTGGCTTTTGAAGGATGTGTGTATGTACGTTGAGATGTACGTGCTGGTCTGGTGAAGCACGGAGGAGAGAGGATGCCGTGTGATGCCAGCCTGTGGAGTTGGGACCTAGGCTGTGGCAGTCATGTTACAAAATACCTGCTCCTTTTGGGTAGCTGAATCTGCACAATAGTTAAGCTACTACAGTCATCCACATTTTACAAGGCAAGTTTTTGTCCCTGTGTAGCTGGGGAGGTCCACACATTTACTCCAAAATAGAGAGCTTGGCTTCTGTGCATCTGTGTAGTGATTCGGGCACTGAAAGTAATATCTGCTCCCTAGTTCTCATTAGACCACAACGCAGTAATTGCCCTTGGAGAACTCTTTTTAATTTGCTAATGGAGTGTCACTGAATTTCAAATTCTTTACAAACATAAGTAAATTTACGTCATTAGCCAGTCAGAAATACCTGAAGGTAGTGGCTGGTAGTTTCCTGAAGCTATTAACTTGCTTGAACACGTGACTTTCAAGTGTTTCCTCTTGTTTACATTTTTGTTACCAGTTCAGTGTGGTCCATTTGAAAGTCTTGAAATTTGAAATTGAAAAAATATGAAGCCTTTATTTAAAAGCTTTTATTATCTTTTCACTATGGCTGTTGTCAGGAGTACCTTTCTTACCTAGGCTCATGCTCTAAAATTCAAATTATCTTGCTCTCCTACATCCCAGCTTGGGCCGTGTTCAGCCCGACCTTTGTCCCGCAATGGATGCATCACTTTGCAACCTCATCTGCTCCCTCTAAGACTGTTTTTTATTTTCTTCCCCCACCCCAAATCTCTTTAGTGTCATCAATCACCAGCACATCCTTCCTTTCCATAATGACGGACACTTGACAGTTTCCAATCTCAGCTTGCAACCACATCTATATTTTTTCTGAGGTCCCTCATAAAGTATTTTGCTGCCCTTGTCTGTCTCAGTGATTATACAGGTTCTCTGTACTGTATCCAAATGGCCCCTGTGAGCATGGTCACCCAATATGGATTGAGAATTCTGTGAGAAAGCCTGTTTTCTTTACTATCGCTGGCATTTTTTCCTGTTCCCTTGAGCTGGAAGAGCACTCTTGTGTTTCATGATTTACTTGTCAGGGATGAAGATGAAATCCGCTTCTTATTTCATCAGATCCCTATTTTGCTTCTGAGATGTGCAAAGAAACCAACACAGAGGACATCTGCTAGTAACACTCCTTATATTTGAGATGAATTTTGTCTAAATATAAGGGAGTTAAGAAGCTTGTCCAGTGAATTTGGTTTGTATCTTGGTAAGTCCCAAGTACGCTTGATTACTTTTAGTACTAATTAAGGAGCCAGGTGGAAGAAATGAATTTTATAAGATGTGTCAGTGAAGTTTGGAACTTACTTGCAGATAAAGGTAACGTTACCGTGAGTGGCCAGGATAAAAGATTGACCTAGAGAAATAAGTATCATGTAGCTTGAAAATTCTCACACAGAGAAGGTAAAAGCACTATATCTGAATGATTCCACCAATGGCCTCCAAAAGACCTTTATTCCTCATTTGTCAGGTAACCTTGCCCATATGTTGGCTGCGTTGATGACAGTTTTGTAGCTTTTTAGGTGAACCAGTGAGCATGACCAGAGATAGAAGGTTTGTGGGTTTGCATGCTGCTGCCTGGGGGAGGATACACATTTTAGTTTTCCCAAATTCTGACAGAAATGGGTGAATTTCGTTAGGTCTCACACAAGTGTAGACTGCCCACCTGGACGAGATCCTCCAGAGACAGGATGGCTGGATGGTGAGGGAAGGCTTGAGAATGTACGATGTGACTGAGCAAGGAGGTGCTAGAACTGTGATTATCTTGGGGGAGCAGGAGTGTTGTGTAATGGAAACAAGAGGCAGGGAATCAGATGAGAAAAGATGGGTGGACATTTGGTGGAAACTTAGAGAGTGTTTCAGAGTGTGGGTGGAGGGGGGAATTTGTGCTGTAATATTGCAAGGGTGCACTTAAGTGGGGGAAATCTTACTCACCAAGCTTGGGGCAGAACACACTTACATGAAAAGGGCTTTATGTTCCTGCATGTATCCTTCCAGAGTGATCTGCGCCATAGTTAATACCCTTATTTTAGTGTTTGCCCTCACACCACTGCTCTTCACACATCCACACACCACCCCTGCCCTTGCTGTGGTCTGTGGCACGGCTCTGAAATCCTCTGTGGCAATCTGCTCAGTCAGTTCTCGTAGAGACATTTTTTACCTGTGATTTAACATGAGGTTTCCAGGCCCTTCAAGGCTTTTCTATGTGTTTTGAGGTTTAGCTGAAGCAGGAAGACTATTAGCAATAAACAAACCTTGCTTGGAGTTAAACAGACTTGTCTTCATGCATTGGCATCCTTTCCTTTGACGTGTTGGTGTTGCTGAGTAAACAGTCTCCAAGATTACTAGGAGAGGCAGAGCCTTGATTGTATCTGTGCTCTGTTTTTAGGATATTGGCTGACCAGGGCATTGCTGCAGGCTGTGAACCTGCCATCAGACTGGCTCTTGGTTGTCTTTTTATCCACATTCCCTAACAATTTGTAAGGGCCTGAGCCAAAATTAAAATTGGCTGTGGCTTCGTGCAAAGATGTTGTGGGTATGCTTTGCACTTTTTATGGCTGTGTAACTTGCTGTATTCGTGTGTGGTGTCACGAGCATAATGCTGTAAAACTCAACCTATCCTGAACCCCGTGTCATTTCCATGCTAGTTTGGTGGTTGCTGTACTCTGCCTTGTGAAGTACACTCGTCTCCTCTGATGGGGTGCACAGGGGACAAAGGTTAATTTCTTGCTAGTGATGAGCACAGCATTGTGGAATAACAGCTCGTACACAGACACTCCTGTTGATGTGCAAACTACCTCGGCAATGTGGATTGATTTTCCTTGGTTGATTGAGCTGAAATTTATTTTTCAGTGATCTGCCCTATGGGACCTTGTATTATTGATACCGTATCATCATTGTATTTGAGCTTTCTCCATTACAGCAATATCCATGCCTCTTGAGGCTGCCTGGTCTCCCTTTCAAGACGGTGGCAGTCTTGTCAAGAGAGCTGTATGAGATGTATGGAGTAAGTCTAGTTGCCTGATTTGTTAGTAGTATGTTTGTGGGAGAAAAGAGATTTCAGGAGAAACTTTTTTTTTAATCTATTTATTTAGAGAATAGGTTTTATGGTGGAGAAGTTTTTATTGTCAGTTTTTGGAAGCTATCACACGTGCCTTTAGAAAAAAAAAAGGTGCTAACACTCAGCAGTGGCTTTAGGGAGCTGCATATCCTCCAACTATTTTTTTTTTATTCTTGGTTAATAAACAATTATGAAAACTTCTGCTCTCTATACTTTCTGAAATGATGCCAACTTACTGATGCTTGTTCAGCAGTTACACTGTTTGAACAAGACCTTAATGTCTATCTTTTATTGGCACGTCAGTGACAACAGGATAAGAACGTCAGAGGAAACGGGAAGGAGCGATGTGACAAAGGTATCTGCAAAGGAAGAAAAGGAAAAAAAGATGAAGAAAATCCCCTTATGGAAAAAGAAAAACAACAACAAAACAATAAAAACCAAAAGGAAGAAAGAAAAAGGTTCATTTGATGAAGGTTCTTTCTCCAGAACTAAATGAGAAATATAAATAACATAAACTAAAGCACAAATGGTGGTGGGTAAAACATCTTAATTCCATTTAATGCTGTTTTAAATTAGCAGCAAGTCTCAGAAAGAATGGACATTTCTTTTGTTCTTTATATTATACTGAAAATATGTTTAGTTAACATCTAAGTTTAGAAAATATTCACAGAATTAGGTGGTTTTAAATTGATAGTGAGAAAGTTCACCAAATCTTGCAAATGAATGACTAAGCAAAGAAAACTTTGTCATTTGGCAGTTTTGTATCCGAGCCCAATTTGGAACCTGTTAAATCTAGAAAGTGTTGAGACTTTACAGATTAGTTTGAAATGGGAGATTGTGGGGTTTTTTTCTCAGAATTGAAATCTGGGTTTCACTTTTCAATGCAGTTGTGGAAATAATTTTCCAGCTACAGGGCAGTCATGCCGTGACTATGCTTTAGGGTCATCACTGTCAGTGAATCATACAGCCATCAGGCATGCTGAAAATTGTTATTGCCCAAATATAATGAAATTATTTGGGGGACAATTGTGATACCTCCGTTTCAGGTGGTCCAGTTTCAAAAGTGACTTCCTTGTCATCCAGCATATTTTAAGATTTCTCAGTGCACTTAAAACTACTTGTGCACCCAAAATTCGTAGCTGCTTTTTAAATCTATTTATCCAGAGAAACTCTGTAATATGCCCTTGGTAGGTGTTCCAGTGTGTAGAAGGCAGAAGGGAGAGAGAATGGAGGGAGGTGCCCTCTTTCTAGTTTCACGTCTCTATAATTAATCTCTCTAAACTGCAGAGGTTTATTGAGATCTCTTTAGAGGTTTTATTTTATGTGGTACTAGTAAAGCTTGTGTGAATTTTGTTGCTCAAGAAATACAGTTTATGTGTATTTCACTCAGTTTAAATACAAAAACACATCTAGAGACTGCAGAAATTTGTGAGCCAGGCCAGTAGGGCAGTTTAGGAGAGTACAAAGGAGGGTACTGCTTCTGCATTTCTGTAAGAAACTCAGGAACAAATTGGACAATAGTTCATTTGCATGTCTGCTGAATAACATGTAGAGAGAGGGAGACTCCCAGAAAACCAGCCTATAATAAGCTTGGAAATGCTTGCCTGATCTCTGGGCTGCATGTCAGCTACTTTGAAGCTGCGGCGGCAGTGGGCTTTCTTGGGTTGGAGAATAAGAAGGGGAAGGTCCTTAAGACTTTGGCACTTTTTACACTCTACATTTACATCAATGAATTGAGCCTTATTCAAACCAAGGGATCAGTTTTACAAAGCCATATCCTGATGAGAGGAAATGTTGCTGGGACTTGCCTTTGAGTTTAGAGAGGAGCTGGACTTGGAGACTGAATCTAAAAATACCCCATAAAGACAATGACAGGATATTTGGTTGTCTGGGTTTAAGGGGGAGGGGGCTGGCAATTATTTTCAAATATTTGAAGATAAGTTCTCCTCCTTTAAACTCTGTTGACTAAAATCCATAGTTTCTGAGGTATGTGACTGTTTCCTTCCCCACTGGGAAGGGGAGACCATGTTTATTTATGAAAGCTCTATCAGATTAATTCAGGAGGAGAGGAGAGAGAGGGGGAAGAAAGGGGAGAGAGGTTCCACAAGATTAGTTTTAAAAATGCTTTGAAAGCTATTTTAGGAATGGTGATACCAGAACTCACATATATAGAAAGAGGCATCCTTTGGATGTAAAGCAATATCCTTATGGCAAGCAGTAAAAAATGAAAATGGTTTATGTCTCTAAGAAACAATCTCAGTAATTTTGCTGATGTTTTGTTTATGCTGTAAGAGCATATTGTTTCTCGAGAAGCATAGTTGCAGCCTAATTGTATGATAATTGGAATTTAAATACACATCATAAGTGTAGCTCATTTGTTTGCACTCTTGAAAGAGAAAGTTGGCACAATGCTGGAGATGGCAAACCAGAAGCAGCGAAACACCTACTCCTTCTCATTTCTAGAGAGTAAGAAATTTCCCCTTTCTACAATTGGACTGTGAGCAATAGGAGATAGGCCAGTCTGTAAGTGATGGAACGAAGCATTACAGGCTCCGTTTTGTTGTTTTTCCAAGCTCTGCCATGTGGTGATTTTTTTCATTTTGCGAAGACAAGAATTTGATTCGTTCCTTTTAAAGGGAGAGTCAAACCATCATGGGTTTAGCAGGAGATGTCATGAAAAATTCAGCAAGTAGGTGAAAATAATGGCACTTCTCTCCCTGTGCTGGGAAAGCAAAATTCATGTGGGCCGAGGGACAGAGCTTCTCATCATGGTGCCTGCAGTTTATTTCCTTTCTCCCTTACCTATTCTTTCTCATTTTCTTTAATAGGTTCTCTTCTGTTTACCCAGACTTTCTGTGTGTGATGCGAGTAGCAGTGTTGCCTATGTGAGGACAAATTTTTAGCAGGGTCTGTTGTGGTGGGACAAGGTAACGTTTGAAACTGAAGAAGGACTAATTTAGATTAGATTGAAGGAAGAGGTTTTTTTACAGTGAGGGTGGTGAGACACTGGAACAGGTTGCTGTGAGAGGTGGTGAATGCCCCATCCCTGGAAACATTCGGGGCCAGGTTGGATGGGGCTCTGAACATCCTGCTCTAGTGGAAGGAGTCCCTGCTCATTGCAGGAGGAATTGGACTAGGTGGCCTTTAAAGGTCCCTTTCAACCCGCAGCTATTCTATGATTCTGTGATTAAGGCCATATAAGGGAGGAAAGTTTCATGTAAAAGCAGATCCAAAGAAGTCTGTATTATGGTTAAGGGGCCTTGTTCAAGCAGTTTGGACTCCAGCTATTGCTGTGTGTTTCTGTTTCTTAGGCTTCTATCAAAATACTTAAGTCAGTAAAGGCTGACTTCTGTGTGACTCACTTCTATTGGTTTTAAAAATGAAATCGATAGAAATAAGGTACATATGCCAAAAACCTTCATGATTTGAAATGAAAGGCAATTAAAAGATGATGATCTGGGCTAAAGCCATTAAAAGAGATTTATGATCTAATTAATCTACATATCTTGTTTCTTTTAAGCTTTTTCCTAATATATTAAAAGAAACTTTTTGTTTCTTATTCCACTCTGACCTTTCCTCAACCAATTTCTACTGCCTCAACATCAGGAGCCTACCTGCTGAGAGGTTTTTTCTTCCTGTCCACCTCAGAACACATGGAGCTCCATGAAGAGCAAACTGTCAGAATACTGACACTTAAATGCAGTGCTTTTGGCTTGATTATTTTTCTCATATTTGAGAGATAAGAGAAAACATGGAAATTTAAGATCTGTTGCTGTCATTCTTGCTATTTATCTGATCCTGGACAAAAACCTTGTTAGAGTGGTGAGACCCCAGTGAACTAGATGCTGGAAAAGTGGAAAACACAGAATAGAAAAACATGTCTTCTACCAGTAATTTTAGCCCTAATATGAGGCAGAAACATAAAATATATATATAAAAATATAAATTTCATATTGAAATATAAAATAGGAATAAGACAAGGGAAAATTTGATGAAATAGCCATGTAGGGGAGTACAAGCAAACAACTATTTTGACAGGTACCTTTCCTTTTAAATTGGCGACTGTGAAAGGTAGCATAGGAACTTTAACCAAGCAAAATGATGTATAGTATTGAGATATCTTTGTAGATATTTGTAAAACGCAATTAAATTTAATTTGCAAACATCTGAAATATGGTAGTGGAGGAAGTCTTCATATCTTTATAAACCTAATTAGAACATCCATTTTCTTTCCCAGTCCCATTTTCAGTAAAAGTAGATGCACGTTCTTGAATTATACACTTACAGCTCTCTTATAGTGTTTGACTGGTTGTCTCACCTCAGCTTCTTCAGTCTCAGGCTTTATATTTTTCTCTTGGTTCATCTTATAAGCTTCCCTCCTCCCCTCTATTTGCTTATTATGATACAATTTCTCTGTTATTAAGATTTTTCTCAGAAATTTTGAAATCTTATCTTCCCACCCTTGCTGGCTATTGCAGACTTAGTACTGCAGCTTTCAAGAGCCTGTGCCTGTCTCTTCAAGATCTTGACATGTCACACTGTGAACCCTCTCCTCCTTTACAATTTCTGTTGCCCAGGGACATTCAGTGAGAATAACACTCTGCTTCTTTCTTGCCCCTTCTGTCTTCCACAGTGAGCAAATATCTCATTAGCAGCTGTTCATTAGCTGTTCCCTGGCTGTTTGTGCCAGCCTAAAGTACCTGGCCAGCTTTGTAAGTGGCTTTAAGTGCAGTCATCTCTTGTCTGCACAAAGCATCGATGCTGTGTTGAGACCTTTAAGCTTTTAACTGTGTCAGTGGTTTGTCTTTTTTTTTGCCTGGAATTGTACTCATCTGTATATTTCCATAGTTCTGTCACCTTTGCAGTATTCTCTGTGATGCTGAATGGTAACTCCTAATCTATAGGCAAAACGCTCTCGGGCTGTGATCGTGTGGGATCCCTTAAGTTAAACTCTGGGGGGAGGAAGGCAGGCAGTGGTCTGTGGTGCGAGCAGGGGTACAGCTGCCGAGGGCTTGGGCTCTACAGCTGCAGCGGATCAGGCCATGGCTGCTCTGTGGTGACTCTAGAGAAGGCTGCTGTTTGAGACAGTGCTAGCGTGGCTGCTGCTGTCAGCCTGACTTGCCCTGGTTCCCTGTTACTTTTTTTTAATGACAATGCGGATATTAGCACGTACCGTGAGTTGTGGTAAAGCGTGCTAGCCAGGAAAGGTGTGGTGCTAGCTGTCCTCCTGAGCTGAGTCAGAAGATGCAAATGATGGGAACTCATTTACTTTTCTCCTCGGTGTCTGTTAACATGAAGTTTCGCTTGCAAACGGGAGCCCACTGAACTGGGCACATGATAACCAGCTCAAGTGTGTACGAGCTTGCAGATTGCAGCAGTGCAGAGAAATGATGTTAAAGAGAAGGGACTGTTTTTACAGACTGGAAAAATAATGTTTTCTACCTTTTTTTCTTTTTTCTTTTCTACATTTTTTTAATCCACTTTTTAGCAAATCCTAAGTTTTATAATGAAATGGGGCATGTTTGTGTGCTTCGAAATGATCCAGTTTCTGCCTTGTAACAACTTGATTGTAACTCAACAGGGGAGTATTCAAGCTGGTCAAGGCTGTTTGAAAGATTGTTTAATGATGTGCCACCTCTTTCATGGGATATCTGCAGTATTTTATTTTCGTTTTTTTAAAACATTCTTGTGTACTGTTTGGCTGTAGGGGATTGGTGTCTTGACTCTGCCCTGGAAATGAAGAATTTACTGTAAATGTGCTTTGATTGAAGATCAGCTCTGCAGCTGCTGTGGTTTCTCTGTTGCAGAAGGGGCTGTGTGCACCCTGGGGGCTCAGTCCTGACCACACACTCCTCATGTTATCTGCACATTCATTTGCTGGCATCTTTTTTGAGACTGTGTGGGTCAAGCAAAAACCTGGATACTTTCCTCCTCCTCCTGTGCCAATCACATGCTTAAGGAAGATTGGAAGTCACAACACTACCAATCCATGACCATGAGATCAAAACCAAATGGGAGACCAATGACCAAATAAAGCAAAGTTGAAGATGGAAAAGAAGTAGAATTGCAGTGGCAGTGAAGACAGAGGCTAAAATTGTGGTAAATATATGAAGCCATTGGGATAGACTGATTGTGATTGAGATGCTTTGAAGGAATTTAATGACAGGAAAAAAAGACTTTTGCAGGAAGACTGATGTAGGGTTTTTTGTTTCACTTTCTATCAGGTGAAAAACTAGCTGCAGGGAGCTTTCCAGGATGGAGATCAGACAAAAGATAAACAGGTAAGAGGCAGAGGAAGGGGGAGAGTAGAAACAATCTTCCTGCTTGTGATTGGGTTTGTTAGTAAAAGAAGAAACAAGGAGTCTAGGAACTGCTTGACAGGAGATGCACAGATCTTCTGAAAATGGTTTTGGTGATGGAGTATGGACTGTCTAGTGCACTTAACCTATCCAGAGGCATGCTCCTTCCAAACTTTTACTGCCTGCCTTAGTTGTTGACTCAGTACTGATGAAGTGTCTATAATGCTTGCCTGCAAACATGGGCTCTTGCTTCAGCACTGGTTTCATTCAATTTTTTCAGCTTTCTCTCTGTGAAGACTTTCTCATTTGAGTTTAGAATTAGTTCAGTATATGGATAGTGATTCCTCCCCTTCACTTCAGAGCTGTTTGACCAAAGTCTTACTGAAAGCCTGTGCCCTATAAAACAAGGGGCTTAACTGTGTCCTCTGCCGAAGGAGCTTGCTGATAAGCTGAGTTGATCAGATCTGCACAGCTCTGTGTGTATACACAGCCCTGCCCAGGGCTTTTCTGAAACACCCTCTTCCCTGCATGTTCAGTCCATCCCTCTGTGCCTGTGCACAGGAGAACGCGAAGGACAGACACATCCTCCTGATGTGAGGAAGATGTGATGTCAGGATAGTAAAGCCTGAAATAACAGTGTTGCTGAAAAGCAAGGCTGGCTGTGCATGTAATCTCATGTAGCAAACACAGGAAAAATGGACTTTCTGCAGGGTTGCTTGCATGCACAAGGCATCCACTCCATGCCTGTGCCATGGCTGCAGCAGAGGGGAGGGAAGAGGAGCTGTGGGGACAGGGAGAGCACAGCCACAGGAGGAGGAGCTGCTGTGGAGCAGTGCTGCAGGGTGAATGGTAACTGTAGGCTTGTGGCTCATACTCACATCACCCATGTTCTAGTGCTGTTCAATAGCAGGAGGACCCCGGAGGGATGGAAATGATGCTATACAAGATTTTAACCCGAGACATTGCAGGCTTGGCTTTCGGAGTAGCCAAGCTCTCCTGTCTCCTCTTTTCTTGAGCCTGAGTTGCAGCGTCAGAGACTCATTTATTAAAGGGTGTCAAATTACAGGAGAAAGTTCGATTCATCATAAACAGCAGCCCTGTGTTTCAGCAGATATTTTGTGAGTCTAGTGAGCCTAAATCAAGGCAGTGTGGATCAAACTGTCCCTCTGATTTCCTAGCTCACATTTGGAGGGTGTTTGTCAATCTAAAGCCCTTTTACAGCCTGCAAAATACTGTCATTTAACAAAACTCCTTTGAAATCCTTATCCATTATCTTGGCATCTTGTAGAAGGTACAATTATGTGCCAAAGTTTGGTTGACCAAGCCTTGTTCAATGGATGACAGCTTCTAGTTCTCTTCAGTAAATAATGATTCCATTTCTGTAAGGTTTTTTTTCTTTTCCTCTTTCTATTTGATATCTGAGGCCAGGGAGCAGTGTATATTCCTACAAATCTGAGTTTAAATGAAGCAGACAGCTAATTTTGATTTGCTTCTGCTCTTTCTCATCAGACAAACTGGCTTGCATTAATCATATTAATAAAAAGGGCATTAAAATTACCAAGTTTTAAAAAGGCACATGACCCACCAAGTTACAAGTCATCCTGTATGCATATTAATTACAAGTTGTCTAAATTTTAGTAAAAGCTTGAAAGGAATCACATTTTTTCCTGCATGTTGGCTTTAATTTGGAAAGCTCTCTTGTAATGCAAGATGTATCCCATCCTAATATGGTTCTCTAATCACAGTAGGCTTTAATTTTAATGGATGACCCCCAAATGCTTTAAATCCACTAAGATTTGCAGTAATTAGAATTTTTTTTAATACTTGGTTTCCTGAACTATCCATGGTGACATCTATCTATCATCACATGGATTTCTCATGTGATTACTCATTCTCCTTAAAAAAAAATTAAAAAAAAAAATCAAGTAATTTGTATTGAGGTCTTACCTTTGCTGCTACGTGGTGGAGGGAGCATGTTATCGTTTATCTCCCTCTAGTCACTGCTCCCTTTTTGAGGGATTGTGCTCTGAAGAGGTGCACGTTTTTCAGAAATGTTGGAAGCCCTTTGCCTCCCTCCCCAGTCTCCATTGTCCCATCAGGAGAGCCAGAAAGTCACTTCTTCCATTCTGAGTGCTTGCCAATGCAAACTAAAGCACAAGGTAGAATTCACTGGGCCATTTTTTTTTTTCCCCTCTGTTTCATGCTTCCCTCTCCATTTTCTTTTTATTGTAATCTTTCACCTTACAATGTTTGCGATATAATATATAATGCTTGCATACACAAATCTAGTGTATACTTTCAGTGCAGAATATTTATTTATTTAGTGGTTGTACAAAACAAGACAAAGTGTTGGGATGTTAATCTCCTGTCATCTCCCCCAGACTCCAAGCAAGGTTTTTCTCTCCTCCTGAGTCATGACTCCTTGTCTGACCTTTGCAGAGCAGCATATCCTTTCTCAGCCGTGTTTCACAGCGTTGCTGATGGTTTGCTGCTGTTTGCTCAGCTTCTTATGCTGTCCTGTGCTGTTTTCTCTTCCAACAGCCTCTATTTTATTTCTAGTCAGAATTTGCATGTTTAGTCTGCTCTTTGCTTTCTAAGATCTCTCCCCTCTCGTTTCCTGCTTTGGAGGTTTTAGATCTCTCCTTTATTTTCTGAAGTGCATTTCCCCCTCCTTTGCTCTTTGTCACCTGCACCCCTCGGCTCGCTGATGTGTCCGATGAGGCGTTCCGTCCCATCTTCCCATCAGAGCCTCTCTGTACAAGGTTTCATCCTTGTCCCTGCCCCCGGCCATCTCCCGGGAGCCAGCGCAGTGCCGAAGGGCAGGATGCTCCCGTGCACCGCAGCTCCATCCGCCCCTCCGTGCCGGGAGAGGCAGTGGAGCAGGGGGAAGCACATCTGGCACCTGGGAACAGCTGCCAGACGCAGGGGAAGCAGCAACAGACTTGTCTCACGGCAGAGGGTGGTCGGAGGAGCAGGCTGTGATCCAGCACATGCCTCTTTCTGACGGGCACGTGTGAGGGAAGCCTGGAGCTCTGTCAGACACTGGGACTGATGTGGGAGATGCTCGGTGTAGCTCGGAGTGCCCTCTATGGAAGTGTCCTTGCCTTTCCACAGCACGATGTTTGCTGGGCTTTTCCATCATTCATGGCTGATTTTACCCCTTATTTCAGAGCTGACAAAACCACACCCCAGCAAAACAAGATGGCAGATCTGTACCACCACTTGCCAGTGTCTGGATTTAGGCAGTGAGCCCAGGAGGGTCCTGGCTTGAATAACTAGATGAGGAGAAAAATGTTTCCTTTCTGGGCCGGTTAATAATCAGGTCATATTAACAAGTAAAATTTGATTAGGCTTCTGATTAGGAAAGAGTAAGCCAGGAGTTTGAAGCTTGTTGTGTCAACAGAACAGATTAGCTTGAGTCTGATGTTCTGCTTTCAATAAGGAACTGTTAATAGAATTATAGTGTCTGACTTCCTCGTGAGGTTCTGACCAGGATACAGGGCTTTGAGCAGTTGCTAAGTATCACAAGATATGCACTGGGACTTTGTAAACAGCCAGGCAGAAGACTACCAAATCATTTAGTTTCAATAAACAATGATAATAAGGGAGTAGGAAAATCTGTCTTTAATAGATGAGGTAAAACTTGCATGTTGGGAAAATTCCATTAGGTTGCTGTCATTTGCCTCAGGTGACCAGTCAGAAGGGCAGATGTCCTGCTGCAGAGCCCTGAGCTTACTGTTGTACAAGGCTTTATTTGCAGAATAGCCCAGTTCATTGCTGGAAAGGTTCTGAACAATTCTGACAGTTGACCCTTTTTACTGGAAAGCATTGAGATAGCGTCACCCGCACCTCGTGAGTGGGATCATTGTGGGCAAGAAGAAACTGCCAACATGATGTGGTCTGGAATGGTAATGGCATTTGGGTTTCTACCGAGAACAGATTTCAGAAGAAAAGGAGAAAATAATTCTTGTAAATTTTTTATTGTAATTTTTTATTGAGCCTGGCTACTTTTAGCCAGCTCTGAGAAATGGCTAGCAGATCTTCACATACTAAACCATTGCTGTTTTGTCATACAAACCAGTGTCACAGAAAATCAGGGTACCGACTGTTAAAACCGTATTGTAAATGCCTAACATTTAGAAATATAAATAATGCTTAGCCTACTTTTCTCATCAGGACGGGATCCAGTGACAGTGTGATTAATCATAGGCTGTTCAGCATCAGTAGGGGGAAATGAAATCTATTAATGCTGCTGTGTTCTCCAGGCACCGAGGCTGTACTGGGAGGAAATGATCTCTGACGAGAGGGAAGAGAGACTCCTAATTCAACACACGAAATTCCACCTGCTGTCAAGAATGATTAGGGATCAGAATGGTATCTGAGGGTATCTGTGATGATTGCTTGATCTTTGTGGCTAATGAAGTTAACTGTCTGCAGTCCGACCCCCACTAAAGTTCAGTGTGGTGTTTTACACTGTGCCTAAAATGCTCCCCTGCCCTGTGGGAGCAGGACAATTGCTCTCCCTTGGAGAATGCTTACCCTCTCTACCTCAGGCACCAGCAGTGTGAGAGGGTGCACGTTGCTCTCAGCTCAGAGCAGCAAGCTTTGCTTCTGCTTATTACTTCAGGCACTGGGGACACTTTTTGGATGCTGTCTCTAAGCAGTGCTTTGCTCTGCTGCCATCATTACCATCATTAACAATGCTCTTCAACTTTATTTGGGGGCAAGGGGATGGGAACAAAGCACTGTTTCTTCTACATCTTTGAACTTCAGCATTGTGGATTTAAATAAGCTCTTCTTCTGTTCTATGCTACAGCCAGGCTACCTCTGTCTACTACACAAATGATTCGTTTCAGCATAACCTCTATGGATTTTGTCCTCCCTCAGATCACTTTGAGTTAACCTATGGTGGAGGGGGGAGTAGATGTCCTGCTGGAATGCCAGGTCTTGGATTCTAATGTGTCTGCAGGAAAGCTGTAGATTGCCTGAAGGACACACCAAGGCCATTGCACTGCAATCCATCATGCTAAGAGAGAGCAGGATGGCGATGATGCAAACAGAAACAGAGCGACAAGTTGCTGTCACATGCACGCTCCTCATGCAGATGACAGGGAAGTGCTTGTACTTAGCTGGATCCAGGTAGTGCTATCAAGGCTCCCGTATGGAGTGATTTCTCTTAGAGGGCAGATAAGCTAAAAATAACCAGGCAGCTGCAGGGGAGTTTGTCTTGCCAGGCCCCCCTCATTATCAGTAAAGCTGAGATTGCTTCATTACTGTTATTGAACCCACTGAATTTGGGTAGAGATGTCGCAGAATTGGGACCAGTGGAGAAGCAGTAATCAGAAACACATTAATTTGGGAGAGGCCTGGCTGGAGGAAAGGAGGTACAAGGGGAACAAAAAGCGTTCACAAGTGGAGAAATGGAAAGTAAGATAAAAATCAGGTGAAAAACAAAGGAGGGTAGATTTTCCAGCAGTAAGAGTATGAGCTTTTACAGATGTTAGTGTAGCTGTCCCACCAGCCTAAGGCCACCAGGATGCCAGAGGGAACCCTTGGGACAATTCACTCACCTGCCAGCCAGGTCTGCTTTGGAAAGGACTGGTGTAGGGGGGCAGAGCCAAGAGGGACAACTTGCACCTTAATGTTAAATGCTGTGGGGAGAGAAGGGCGACTTGTATTTCAGTAGTAGTTATGTGTAATTAATAGGATTTAGCATTGATAAATGGTAGCTTTGTAGCTGTGTGTAATAGCAAGCCAAATAATGCGAATTGGAAACAGTAGTCCGTTTATTAGTTAATTAAACTGTTTTATTACTTATTAGTAATATGTTGATTAATCAATAAGAATTACAGTCCCTATCAGTTCTATCTCAAGCCTGCAATATAAAGGAGGAGAGTCAGACCCTGAGGCAACAACCCAGCATATGATTCTTCTGAAACTGGACCTTGCATGGCTGTGTCTCTGTGGAACCCAAAGTGGTAAGAGAGTGTTATAAATACATGTTAAACACCAGTTTGGTTACTCTTCCACTTAGACTGTCTTCCACAGTAATCTGCAACCTTCAAGGTGATGTATTTAATGTAAAAGTTCTTTTATTCCCATTTTTCACTCATTAGTTCCTACATGGTCAAAATTGTCCCAGTCTCTCAAATGTCCCTGTAAATATTCTTGGTTCAGTTAGTTTCAGCTTATGGTTCCTGTTTTGGAACACGGAGATTGGCAAATTTTTGCTTGGAACTTTATAAGCATCAGCTTTTCAAATCTGTCTGGGTATTTAATAGCTGCCATTGCAGACAGGATGGTTTGGCTGGGTTTTTTTCTGAGTAACCTTTTATTTTTCAGTTCCTGTGAAATATTATTTAGTTTCTTTTTGAGAAAGTTCTCATTCCTGATTTAAATTCCTTGACTATTTTCTAATGATTTTGGGTCAGCTTTAATGCCTTATGAGTCATTGCATTATTTGCTCCGTCTCTGTTCCTTGGTTCCTGACAGTTTCTCTCTCCCTACCTCTGTCCTGATGTGCAAGTTGCTGCATTAGCCAGAATTTAGAGTCTTCCTCATGTAGATGAGCATCAGTAATACACAGTGGGTGTGCTATTTGTGATACCTTCACACTAAAATTCTCTTCAGGATGGTGGAAACAGAGGCTGTTTTCCCCCTTAGAAGTTCTCTCACCTCTGCTGTTTACCACAGCCACGATCACTGTTTCTTCGGCCGTGTCTCTGCCCTGTGCCCAGCCAGCAACAAATGGCCATGGTCATATTTCAAGTGGATTTATTAGGGATGCTGAGTAATGCATTTTTATGCTGGATTACTTATTGTACTCGTGTCTTGTGTCAAGATCTAGTTGGATGAAAGAACTGAGTGCATTAAAATACCATTTGAGAGGGTTATTAGTTAATAATACCTTGAAATGTAGTTGAATGCTTTTCCTCATGTAAATTTATGCAAATGTTTTTGCACTGAAAGTGGAATTATTATAATAAAGGCAGTATTATGTATATTGAGGAAGCTGAGCTATTTGGGTTTAGTTACCATATCTCTTAGAGTTGAAGAGGCTCATCCTGTCCAGCCTAATTATTTCCACAGATCCCAAGGAAGTTTTTTTTTTTCTTTCCTCTCAGTTCATCTCTGAGCTGAATCGTACTGATTGAAGAAATGCAGAGGTTTAAAAAGTTCTCTTGGTACCTGCTGCTATGTTGAAGCTGGATTCATGCTGCAGCCAGTCCTGTTCCAGCTTCTACTGCTGGTTCAGCCATTAGACCTTCCTTAAGACTCTGTGAGCAAATGTAACCTGCTCAATGCCAACTCTCTGCATGCCCCCCTCTAACGGCTGAAGTTCCTTTCAGCTTTTCCATCCTGCTGCAACTGCAATTAGATGGATTTGTTAATTGTCGAATTTACCTCTGCCCAGTACTGTGGGCTGTTACCTCTCTGGAGCTACATGGAGAGATTTGGTGGCTTCCTGTGACCACTAAGGGTAGCAGCTTTGTAAAGGATTGCTCTGACTGCCTTGAGCCCCAGATCCCTTCTCAGTGATAGCTATTAGCACCTTTTAGCTCATGTAAGTGCAGAGAAACATACACATAATGAGGAGAGAGCAAATGTTTGAGTAAGTGCTCCAGGGAGAGCAGTAGAGAGAGTATTAGGATGGAGCAGTGCTCCTGTCTAAGGGCTGCATCCTTGGAGGATGCTGCTGACCACAGCGACATTCCCACCTCAGATTCCTTTCTCGCCTTTTTTATTTTTCAAAGATTTGCACTTGGAAAAGTATTTAGCTGTCATTTAAGGTAACTTTTAGTGAGTTATGCTCCTATTTACTGGCAGTTTCACTCTTTCCTTCTCTCCCACACTCCTTTTTGAAGGACCAAACAATTGATTTTTCAGTCAGAGGCTCAGTGAGAGGAGTTAGTCCACAAATACGACTTTCTCAAGAGCTTCCGATCACTCATGACTTTTGTTGCCAAACTTGTACTTATCCCTGCCTTGAAGATGTGTAAAAATTTCAGTGAAAAAAACTCTGCTTTTCCACTGTTGTTCCTGATGTGGTTTGGATTAGGAAAATCTGGGATGCAGTGCTGTGCAGAAGAGAAACAGCAAACCTGGACTGCACTGCACAGTGGATTATTTCAGGTACGGTGAGTGGGGGTAGAAAGACATTGCACTTAGAAGAGATACTATGCTTGACCTCAGCCAAAAGCCTGAGTATTCCACACACTGCTAATCTTGCTAGCTTTAATTTTATCAGAAAGTCTGTCTGAGCTGATTTCCATATCCTGTTCTTTTCTGTTTAGTAAGTGCACTCACTTTGGCCAGTTGTGTTTGTTGTGTGTGTTTACATTCCTAAATTCATGGAAATGAGTGTTATCTTTCTTTATTTGGAGTAATAAAACCAGAGAAAGCTTTTATATCAACATCAACAAAATTGAATTTGTGAAAATATTTTTCCTATATGAGGGTTTTATTTGAGTCTTTAATTCATTTCCTGAATTTAGATTCAATTATATGTTCTTCCTTTTAAATGTATTCTGTTGTCCTTGCTAGAATAGCTCTTCTTGTGACAGATGCAGATAAATGAAAACTCTTGATCTGGTGTGTAGATATTATTGAACACTTACAACACAACCTGAATTTGTAGTTGCTTTCTAGCCCTGGAGGAAAAAAACTGACATCAGAGATGTGCCCATTCAGTCACTTGACTACTCTGGTGAGAATCTCAAGGGACAAAGGGGAGACCGGATTGGGATGATGTGAGTTTGATCTGAGGGAAGCAATGTTCTGAATGTATAGTTGGTCTCTTTTAATATAAGCATTATTATATAGCTTATTATATAATTATTGTTCTATTATGATATTCTGTATCATTCTATAATGATCCTATTATTATATTGTAGAATATATCTGAGTGAAATTGAACATAGGTTTGTATTGAAAGAGGGACTTCTCTTTACTAGAAAAACTAAATGGGTGGAAGTCACTATATTTAAATTTGATTTAATTTGTTACTTTTTAGAGCAATAGGATGTTACTTTCTCCCCTCTGCTCTCTCAAGTCCAGGGCTGGGTCACATGCAATTACTCCTTGTATCACAACTACGTGGGCTGAATATAGGAAAAAAGATCACATTCTTAAACATAAGACTTGTGCTGGTGTTCCAGTACCTAATGATATTTATTTAACATTATTTCTAATGCTATGAGTGACAGGAAAAGAGTTAGAAGAGAAAAAAGGCACAATGTTGTGCACCGGTATATGTTATGGTATTACAGTTGAGCCTTTGTAGTGTGGGTTAGATTTTTACGCAATTTTCCCAAAATAGGGAAACTCCAGGAGACTCCAGAACTATGGGATGCAAACACGTAGAAGCCCAAGCATGGGAAGCTTGGTATGTTTCTACTTTTTCTCCTGTTTCACAGTCTATTTCATGGCTACAGTTGTGTAAAATTGCTGGTATTTACTGGGTGTCCTGCAAATGAAGAACTGATGGTGAGGGCGGCAGAGAATCAATCTGTACAGAACAGGAGATGTGGCAATGAGCACTGGCACAGGGAACAGAGGACGACAGAGGCCTTGGCTGTAACACCAGGTGGAGCATGAGAAGAGGCAAAACATCTGGGGGGAAAGAGGGGGAGGGTGAGTGATGACAGAGGTACATTACTGTTTTCTCACTAAGAAACAAAATTTCCTAATAATTTGTCAGGTTCTACCTTTTCAAGCTGAAATTCATTACTACATCAAAGTGAATGCCTTGCTACTAACAGAATAAATGTCTCTATTTAGAATGTAAATGAGAAAAATGTATGAATTACAAGACATTTAAAGAATTGCGAGTGGCTGGGTGGATGGAGTTAGTCTTATTTTAGAAATTGGCTTTGACATAATTTGATAATAAGTAATAGGCTTAGTTTCTGATTCTCTAATAACTTGAAATGCAGCGAATCTTTACTGAATGTGTGAGCTGCATTGCACATGAAGTGTACACAGGCAAGGGGTGTATGTGGGGGGTTGGCTGCTCGGTTTGTTTGCAGCCTGCCTGCCTCCCTTCCTACCCTCCCACTTAAAAAGGCCATGCCCTCCCTCCCTGGCAGACCACTGGGAGAGAGGGTTGAAGTGAGCCTTGCTCAGCACTGAATTATGCCAGCTTGAGGATGTTATCCTTTTCCAGGAGAGCTTGGGAGCCCTTCAGGGGTTACAAGCACATAACTGGAAGTTATGCACCTCCTGTGTTCCTATGGCTCCTTCTGCCTGGAGGAGAAACCTGCTTGCAAATGCAGTATTGAGCAATTCTCGGAAACAGACACCTGAATGCAGATGCATTCCTGTCAAAAGGAAACCCAGAAAACATTTGCACAGATGTGGTTGACATAGGAGGTCATGATCTCATTTCATATGTCACTGCTTAATCTTAGCTGAGATAATTACAGACATATGGCTGTCTAAATATGAAGTCAACAGGAAGGTATCCAGCTACATGTGGTACTACAAGTAAATCAGATTTCACTGCAACAGCCAGCAGCTGAGGCTATTAGGTGAATATCGGATGTTCCCTGGCAAAATTTATCACAAAAAAAAAAGACACCAAATTTAGATTTATTCATTCTTTGTATGTCTTTGTGGGCTGGTACCAATATGGATAAAAAGCACATTAGTATCTCGTAATGTTCAAATAATAACCACTATAGATTTTAGAGTTACTTATTTGTGTATGTTTTCCAAAACATGACAGGGTGAAAACTCTGCGTCCAGGAAAAGGTGCGACATATTGCCTAAACCATCTGGGTTGATGCTGGCAAGTCCTGGAAAATATCCAGACAATGAGGTGTGTGGATGGTTTGTTTCCCTGGCCAGCAGCCAGGTCAGCATTGTCCCTTGCTCAGCTCTGACCGGCTGCCAGCCCCAGCAGCACAGCAGCTGTAGGTGCAGTAAAGCCCTCAAGCAGAGGCTGGTCTGTAGCACTCAGGACCAGTACAAAATGTCCCTGATGCTTTGCCTTTTGTAGTGTTGACCCCAAGTACTTTTTTTTTCTTTCTTTCCAGAAGGCCTCACCTTGTGGCCGCACCATTATCACGTTTGTGTGGCTCATATCCACTTGCAGCACAGCTATAGCTTTGATATCATTGCTTCAGAGGACTCCCAGAGTTCTTTGGGAAGCCCACGGGACCTTTTTGCAGGATACTGCCTTTGCAGCATGCAGTCAAACCCACTGGTTTGTTCCAAGCTCAGTGGCAGTTTCCTGCACGGCCGTGAACAGACACCACTAATTACATTATTTCCTGACTGTAAAGCAAGAGGATGGGCTCTCCCCTACTGCCTCTTGTCATGCTTTTAAACCATTTGTGAGCAGGGATTTGTTTTGCTTCCCGTGTATAGTAAACTGAGGTCAAGCTCTTGTGGTGTCCTCGCTCAGATTTGAACAGCGCCCCCCCCGCCAAATTCGCTGCTAGGGTAATTATTTGTCCAGGTCACAAGCAGAGACCCGCATGAGGAGCTCTGGGAAGGCTTCGTGTGCCAGCTTGTGCTTTTCTCTGAGCAAGTGCTTGTGCTCCCCAGGTGCTGTGGGCCAGGAGAAGGTCCACAAAGCCACAGCGAGCACCCCATGACTTTTCCTGCCAGCCAGACTCTCCGGGGGTGTATTTGCAGGCCCGCAGGCAGCAGCAGCAGCACGAGCTCCGGGTAAGCGCTTTCCCTCGGGCTCACGCGTGTTCTTGTAAACTGAGATTTCACACAAGCCAGTGAAGACATACTTCAGTTTTATTGTTGTTTAGGCATGGATAGAAACATTAATTCTTTTGCACTCTTGCTTCTTGAAACTTGCCTATAGTGAACTCGGAGCCGTGAAAAACCCGGCTCCTCAGACTGACGATTTAAAGTGCATAGGAGATCAAGCAGAATCCCAAAAGGCGAGGAGTTGTTTATATTCCTTTTTCTGTAGCTGTGAAAGTTGAAGGACTTTTTTTTCTTCTCCTTTGCCCTATATTCCCCTGACAGTGGTATGAAAATTTTCAGCCCTTCCCTATGCTTTCCCTTTGGAGTTTTCCCTATCTTTGGAAGATTCCTCTCTGTATTTAAGAACTATTTGTAGTGTTATAAACAAAGAGAGGTGATAGATGCACACTCCTTCACAGGACTCTGGTACAACTTTTCCCGTTCAGAGTCATGCCCACTGAATTTGTTTTTTGTTTTAAAAAATGTGTATCGCTTGGCAGTGTTCTTGCACCAAAAGAAAAAGATATATTTATATATAAAGTAACTTT
Source organism: Cnemophilus loriae (assembly GCA_013397755.1). Taxonomy (NCBI): domain Eukaryota; kingdom Metazoa; phylum Chordata; class Aves; order Passeriformes; family Corvidae; genus Cnemophilus; species Cnemophilus loriae. Next base: position 923,272 of record VZTF01000769.1, read on the forward strand.
TTTGTGTGTTCACGTTTTATTTTGGAAAAACAGGTGTTTAAAAATTTTAGAATTTTTTTAACAAAATTCTAAAAAGAAAAAAATCACAATATTTACAGAGATAACAGAATGGCTTAGCCATGCAAAACAAATTACTTTGGTTTTTTTCCCCCATTTTACTTTGGTTTAAATATTGACCAAGATTATAATTTTTTTTTTTCTTTTTGCCAAATAAAACAGTAACAAATTAAAGTTTAGAGGCATATAACAGGATTTCCCTCTAATATTTTATACAGCATAGAGTTTATAGGACATCTTATGTATTTAATCCATGCCAATGCACTACAGGAAGCTTTTATTAAGACATCAGTCACTACTGCCCAGACATTTAACATTTTACAAATTTACAAGTAACAGTGTTTTCTTCCCCCTAAATAATGCAAAAGTGGCAAAATACATTTCCTAACGTCCATCTTTTTCTTTTATTTATTTATTTATTTTTGCCTACCAGTCTATAAAAACTTACTTTTTCCCTGGATATTTGTAAATGGAAACCTGATGTTCTGCTTACTTCTACTGTTCCTCTCCATCAAAGCTGCCTGTTACCTTCTTCCAGAAACTAACTTTCCAGATAAGATGAAACTTGTCTCCCTTAAGTAGGACTTTCTATTGGCCATTTACCCTAAAACCTTTTCTTATCAAGTACCATTCTAAAAATTCCCTCAAGCAAAAAACATGTTTATAAAGTTACAAACTTGAATGTAACTAAAGATACATAGACATTTCATTGTTACAATTATATGTACTGTTTGATAAATTAGGTACCAGTTAAAAACACTAAAATTATCTCAAGGTGCATTCAATATCTGTAGCATAGTTAACAAAAACACACAAAAAATATATATATATATTCTATTTTTGTGGGAAAAAAATGCAGCTTTGATATGACCACTTTTTAAAAAAAGGTTCCAATTCTGACTGGTATCCCTCTGAAATGAAGAAAAGGTACAGTACTTTAAGGCAGCGAATAACATAAAGGAATCAAAATTAATCCAGAATTCCAGTTCCTTATCCTAATGATAACATGAAAGATGACTGATAACCATCAATAAAACGTGTGTCTTGCTCTAGAAGAACAGGATTTATTAGCCACCAGCTGTGCAGGCTAGGAATTTTTTGTAGTGTTCTTTGCTCAATACCCAGTCTTCCTCAGGGAAACTCTTTATTCCCTTTCTAGCTTGTTTAGCTTTGCATGGTTTTTTAAATGTTCCCTTTCATTAACGATTTAGTTCATTCTTGTCACAGCTGTCACCCTTCTGCTTTACCACGATTTCAAAGAATGAAAAAGGAGTTTGACATTTTCCTTTAAGACAATCTTACACTCTAGGTACTTGCTACAAAGCAGAGGCTTCACTGATAACAACCAGAATTAGACATGTACCTGCTCAAAGGGTGTCATAAAAACAATTGAAATAAAACCATTACACTATACATCAGATTAACAGCAACTCCCAGAACAAAGCCTTACAGTGTATAAAAATAGCTACGTAAAAAATTTACATAAAGGCAAACAAAAAGAAATCTTCAGTGCAGACATTTACAAAAAAATATTTTAAACAGAACACAACATGGTGACCTATTATCATGGCTGTTGCCAAAATTAGTTTGTGGGGTTTTTTTAGCTTGAGATAATTGTGTCTAAAATCCTTTGAAAACCTGGTAATATGATCTGCTTAATACTTGAACCATGAATAGCTGTCACTTCTTTGTATATGTTTAAATACAATCCACGTTCATGCTTCAATTGGTCTATATGTATTCTCTGAAAATATGAAAGATAAAGCCAGTTAAACATTTTAAAATATGTTAACCATCATAACTACTCAGTATCTAAGCTTTAAATAAACAGCTACATGAATTTCTTCTGCAGCTCAATGATGTAAACACTTTCTTTCATGACAAGAATCACTGTTGCAATCTTGCTCCTGGTAAATCCAGTAAGTTCATCTGGTAAGTAATGGATTTATGTCCATTTCATTTATGCAGATCTACTTCTCTGAAGGAATACAGAGTAAAAGATTGCACTGAAGGCACATAATGTATTTATGCTGCAACCTTTTCAAAATCCAAATTGACCTGTTTTCCACCCTTAAAACCTTCCTAGGACATAGTTTTGGTATTCCCAATTCCTTTTTCCAAACTAGTAAAACAGTGATATTGCTGATAAAGTGCCTACAGCAATGCTGCATCTCTTTATATACTATGTAATTGCTCTTTATAATCCAATGAATTCTGAATATTTAGTGCAAAAATTGTGGCTTGTATTTGAAAATTTCAGACAATACTGACATATTGAAATTATTAATGACAGTTGCATTCATTTAAATAAGAAACCTTGTTATGTAAATGTGAAATATCATAATTCCACACAATTCCATATGCTTTATACCCCTGCTACCACAAGAAGGTATCCAGTGCTATTTACTTAAGACCACTGAAAATCAGGGCTGTCTACAGCTTTCCTGTGGAGGAGCTTACAGTGCAAGCACCCCTGAACATGTACTACTCTCATTTTTAAGAACAGTTGATGATTAACTTAACAAACTATGGTTACCTGGTTTCCAGACTCGTGTTTTCACAGTGTTAATTTTAAATGGCCTAAATTGGCCAGAAAAATGGTCTAAACCCCCTTGTTTGGGTACTAAGAGGAGAGATGCAGCAGTGGTGTATATAAGTGTGAGCACAGGGTGGTGCTCTTGGTGCTCTGCAGTGCTCCTGTAATTCCCAGCAGAACTTGGGCAGCTGCCGGCTCATTTGTAAACAGTTTACTTCATACAGTTCCCAGCAGGGGAAACTTTCAAACCTGTTACTAATGTAATGTACAGTGTCTCTTTCCAGGATAAAACAGTACAGGTGTGTGAAATCTAGACTAAGAGAGTTGTTTTGTTCTAAGGGAAGGAAGTTTTATGACCTTTGCATTAATGATGAAAAAAGTGACCAAGGACTTGGAAACTGTTGCTTTCAGTAAGGGAAGAAGTTCCTGTAAACATTTCAAGTCATAATTTGAAACCTTCTGAACTCTACCTAAACATACTCTATATATAAACACATGCATACACACGCACATGTACCACAGTGATACATTATACAAATCTGTATTTTCATTTCCTCAAGCACATGCATTAAAATAAAGCCAAGTTCCATCTGAATGTCAGGCTTCTATTTGTGTGTGCAGCTCTGAATTCTAACTGGCCAAAACCTTGAGTCTGTCTGTCCTAAAACTACATCACAAAACAACCCCACTGCCTCGCCTAAGAAGGTGAGCACCAGACCAAGCTATATCTTTGATCACCAGAGAGAAATGGTGGACAAGGAGATTTTAATGCTGTAATATGAAACACTTACCTGGAATGATGACTGACACATTTTCTCTTAAGTTTCAGATTTATGATTGTTTTCCTCTAGTTTTTTGTTTTCTTCTATATTTCCAAGATCTTTGTCTACATGTTTTGATGCTGTCCTATAATGTAAAGGAAGGTCATTTTTGCATGTCTACAGTATTTTGTTCCATACTTATATTAATGACACTGCCTCCTCCCCTCTCACAGTGAACAGAAAATTTTGACAGTTCTGTTCTGAGCAGAGCAACAGGTTTGCATATGTCTGTAAATAGGCCAGTGCCACCAGATCCCCCACTGGTGTGAGTTCCACAAGAAGCATTGCAGCAGGGCTCTGTGTGTTTGGTCTACCTCTCGAGGAATTCAGAATTATTCTGAGCTAGGAGATATTTAGTAAGGTTAAACCAGTTGTGGAGATCCATGTTTCTTGACAAAGTAATTGTGCAGCTTGTTTCAATAAACACGAGTCTGCTTTAAGGCATACTAAAACGTTACAAGTGTGGCTAAGATATCTTGATCAACACAGCAATCTTTTGTGTACTTGTAGTAAATGACTTTCAGAGCCTGTGCCAAACGGAAGCTCTTTAAATGTGAAGAAATTCATGAAAATTCTGGCAACACTGAAAAAAAAAATCTCGTTCTGGCTTGTAGGTCTGTGTTAGCTATGACTGACAAGCTTTGGGTAAAGATGAGATTGTGTAAATGTTTGAAGGGGGAAAAGAAGAAGAGGTATGCCTCATTTAAAATAGCAGGTCTTCCTTAATGCAAGTAGTGGTGATGAATTAATGAGTTAAGTGCTTAGTTGAGCTTAGCACAATAAAACCACTATGCCATTCATTTAATCTGTGAGAAGCCTCACTGTCTGCCAAGGTGAAAGATTCCTGCAGTGCCGTGATAACATTTCGAAGGCCCCGATTTTTAAAATGTAAATGGGCAAATGTGTTTGAGTGGGACAAAGTAAATCCCTTGTGTCAAAGCAGATTATCGTATCCGCATTTTCTCTACAGCTAATTTGTTTCCCCTACAGAAAAGTAAGGTCTGTTGTGACAGATTGATGCATATGCTCACCCTTGCTTCGGGGTGAAGACCCGGAGCGACGCTGACTTGCAAAGTACAATGGAGACACAGGTTAGCGAGGGAGGGCGACATGTCACGCTGACACCATGCAGGTACGCGCCGCCCAGCGCAGCGCGCGGACCAGCGCGCGTGGAGCGTTCCTGCGCACATCCTCCATCTGAGCAAAGGCCGGCACCGTGGCTGCACGCTGAGGTACCCTTGAGCAGTGCTGCTGAGGCAGGACAGGCCAGTCCTTGTCTCTGGAGAGCTCCTGAGGAGGGAGTGCAAATGCACCTGACCCCACCCCCAGCCTCTGCTGAAATGCTGCTCTCCAGCTTGAGGTAGAATGCCAGGTGAGCACAGGATTCTGGATCTCAAATCCCACAGGCTACACTGAAAGGGACCATTCTAAAATCTTTTTGGTTTTAGAAGAGGTTATTTCCTGAGGTGCTATAAGTTTTAATGTTTTAAAGCTGCATTTACCTTTTGCAATTGGTTTAGGGTGCCTCTGTTATATTTGTGTGACTGAGATGAAGGTGTCATGCTGAAAACCCATTTACTGCAAACATCTGAGCTGCTCTTTATTACAGGCAAATTTAATTTTAGAAGTGCTGAGGTAGTATTACAAAGTAACTTGTTCTACAGTGGTAAATTTCTATTGTGCAGTAACATTCTATTTTTTTTTCTGGTATTCAAAACCTCAAACATGTGATATGAATAAAAGGAAAGGATGGAGGATGCAATGAAGAAAATTCAGTGCTTTGGTAGAGACTGACCTTCAGTGAGCTTAATAACCTTTCACAAATCTCTTTAATCCTAACAAAAAGGAAATAACCCCTCAAAAAAAATCCCTTGAAAATTAAAAAAGTTTTAAATTTATATTTAAAACATGTTTGGTTTAGGTTGAGCACATAATTCGGCTTGTCCTGTGGCGAATGAGTCTTTTCCATAAATAAGTCTCACAAAATTGGAGACAATAGGGAAAGAGATGAACAGCTGAAAGAATCTAGACTCAGGCAATTACCTGAGCTGAAATGAGTTGGATGTGAGAAAGCAGTATCATGCACGTCTGTCCTCATGTAACTGCTACTGTCTGCTCTTGGAGACTAGATAGACTGCTGGCATGGCTCACTGGGATCCTTTTTTTTTGGCCTCTTATCACCAGTTTTACAGTGCCCAAATCAGACTGAATCTCCTATAACCTGACACTTAACAGCAGAGAGAACTGTCTGGTCTTTGATTAGGTTAAAAGTATTCAATGACTAACGTCAGGATATTCTGCAATGCGATCAGGTTTTGATTTTTAAAGTAATCTATTATAGTTCTGCCTTCACTGAAACTAAATGTCACCTTTATTTTCCTAAAGCCACAATGGGCAAAAATGGGAGACTTAAAGGAGAACACTGACTTTGAAAGAGGCAGGTGCTCCAGAACTCTTTTGCAGGATGTTACAAACCACTCAGCCACTTTGAAATGAGAGCAGCAGCAGTTTTTCATGTCTGACAATCAGATAGATTTCGATTCTCAATGCCTGAGACTGAAATGCAGCCGTTTATTTATGACAGTTCGGTGATCCTGCTGACCTGGTTTTTTTCTGTTCCCCAAATACCATTATCACGGCAGATTCACCACCTCAGCACAAACAATGCTGCTGCCTTTTTGAGTGCTATCTAAATAGTGTCATTAAGAGACACAGGAGTTATTTTGCACGGAGCTGCAGCCGTGTGATCCACGGGCAGTGCTCTGCCAACAACAGCAGAGGAACAGCCACCCCTGGCACGGCCCCAAGCCCCAGGCCTCGACAGACGTGGCGTGGGTTTGTAACAGAAATGTCTCAAAACATGGGTTCCATCGCTTCCTGAGGTGACTTCAGGCACAGGACAAATGGTCCTTTTCCTTAAGCTTAACATTCAACAGCAGTTGTTCCTTACTTTTTTTGTGCATTAACTCTTGTCAGCTTGCTCCATTTGCAACTTCCTCACAATATCTGAGCAGCTGGGCAATGGAGTCTGAATGGATAGAAATATTCCCAAGGATTTGCCCAAAAGGGAAGACAGCCCACTTTGCCCAGGCCTGGAGTGGTCTCACACACTGTCATTATCTGCAGCTCCACAAAAAAAGCCCACATCTTTCTATGCTGTTGTTCTGAAGAGTGAAAAGTTGGTTGTATAAATATGAGTTTACTCACTCAACTACTTTTTTTTTCTTTAAATTAATTTGTAGATCATGGATCATTCTGAACTCTTGCTAAAATTATGACAGATATTTAATATTTATCTCTGCTTGCTCTTCAGGAAAATAATTATCCTGAGGGAATCCTAATCAAAATCTCTCTGTAAGTAGTACCAAAGTGAGATTTTTAGCATTCTTTGGAGTGTGTGTGCTGTGGGGCCCCTATTTTCATGGATCTCGTTCAGACACTGTTCATTGTAATATGTTTGTAATTGTTTGTAATACGAAGACCATTTTCCACGATAACTGTTTTGCCTGCTGTAGTGTAAATACAGACTACATATAGGTGACCCAAAAATTGCTGTAGGGTTTTAATTTCTGATTTCTTTTAATCTCACAAGTCTAGGCCTTGCCCTCAACACCATTTAAGGAAGAAAGTGCTGTTTGTCCTTGTTACCCAGCGTTATGATAATGACAGGTAAGATGATACACATCTGTGTAGTTCTAGGTGCTGAAGCAAGAGCCAAGAATTTCATTAAAGCTACACTCAACTGCGCTGTTGCAGAAGATTTTCTAGGAGCTAATGGTTTTATACATCCCAATCTGGACTAGCTGCAACCCCCTTATTTACTCCAACCTTGCCTTCCACTTCCTCTAATTATTTTCAAATGTCCAGCAGTAGCAAGAAAACACAGAGATATTAGAAAAATATTCCAGTCATCAAGAAATGGGTGACCATTTTTAATTTGTGTCACTTTTATATTAGATTTGTGTCATGAACTGACACTTTCAGAGATGTTTGTAACTATGTTTTTTCTCTGGAAGGGAGCTAAGTGAAAACCAATACAAATGCTGAGTCTTACTGAAAACATAGTGACTTTCCTACACCTTTGGCCCATCCTGTGTGAAGTATCAGAAAAGCAGAAGTGTTATACTTCAAGTCTTCAGGTTCAGAGATGCCAGTAACCTTTGTCATTACTGTGACCTAAGAAACATTTCTGAGTGTGAACAGTTTTAAGACTGCTGCTGTGATTCAGCTGGCCCAGCTGAAGTTTCCTTCCCTAGATGTTGAACCACTTTAACCTTGATCCAGCCTCATGTGACTTGAGATTTGGGCACCTCCAAACTCCAGGGACAAAAATGGGGCCAAGGTCTAATCTACATGCAAACATGACTAGAGAGCAGGGTACAGGGTGCTGAGTGCACTATTTCCTTCCTGAATCTTTAATTTCTGCTGTACCCTCAGCTGTTTCTGGCAAGGTGAAAATTTCATATATGAAGCATTTACCAAAATTGGTGTCCTGGAATCTCTCAACTGAGGTCTGATACAAAAATTTTAGAAAGATTCTGAAGTGCTGAGTTATAATCTGTTCGGTGCAGACTAGTTTACAACATCATTTTTGGAAAAAAGGAGAAATCTGTAAAGAACAAGTGTTTGGCCTTCTGCTCAGATGAAGGAGAAACAAGGCATGCTGGGGTAGGTAGCCTCAACTCTTTATTCAAGAGGAGGCTGGTTGCAGGATGTGGAATACAGATGAGTCTCTGATTTATGGGATAATATTCACATTGAAAAGAGTATGTGGCAATAATCAGCTTTTCCATCAAGTGGAGCTGAGGCAGTGAGTAACTGTACAAGTGATTTATTGTGACTATATTCCAAGGCTACAAGTATAATTCCTACTTAGTGCGGATGACAAGACAATAGAAGATTATACAAACCACAACACCAATAACAAAAAAAGTAATGTTTTTCTTGCCTCGGCAGACTTGGAAAGTTCTGTGCTGCTGCCTTCTCAGACTTTCCTTTGGCGTCACTTTGGGGATAGAGATCAGGTGAGTTACTGGTCAAGGGTCGGTTCAAAAAATAACTACTACCTGCTGGCCTGGATGGAGATGGGGGCAGTTGTGTCCAGAGGTGTCAAGTGTTTTTTGCAAGGTCTACTTTGATTTCTAGGCCATGATTCATAATGAAAACTTTGTCAGAATAGGTACTGACATTCTGCTTGCTCCTGCAAGTATGGTGTGCAGAAAGCAGGGAGGATAACAACAGATCAATTTGAATATATACAGAGAACAGGAGATTGTCAATGATGATACATCAATTAAGGGGCTTAGAAGCCAGCAACCATGCGTCAAATACAGAGACTATTATTTAACTATAAAGGTGTTTTTGTTTCCAATGAACCTGTCTAATCAATTCTAGCTCTAATTTTTCCTCTAATCTTTAGGAAAAGAAGTTGAGCATGAGGAAAAGGAGTGTTGTCCATTTAGAATGTGCTATCTCCTATCTTTGAAGAAGAAAAAATTGTTGTAATTAATAAACTTATCTCATGCTATATTCTATGATTCCTGTCAGCTCTCCCCGCACTACTAAATGGTGCAAGAAGAGACATTTTACCTTCTCTGCCCTTGTTATACTCAAACCACCTCATCCAAAGAAACCCAAACCAGTGTACCACAGTTTCAGGATTCCACATTCACACATTCGAAAAGGAATGACAAAGTTATCCTAGAGATTATTGCAACAGTAGCAAAGTGTGGGAGGAAGAGAACTATGTTGTTACTTTTAATTTTTCACCAAAAAAAGAATAAGCTTTGGAAAAAAACCAAAAAAACACCCCTCTATAGTATCTGAGTGTGGTTCTGTGCCTGGGTAATTTATAACAATTCTATATTTGAAAAACTTCAAAAACCTGATCAGTTATGGTTGAACCAAAGTCTTTATGTATTATCCAAAAAAAAAAAAAAAAGAGCATTTCCTAGCAGATGGAGAATTCCTCGTTATACTCTCACATCAATGAAAACACATCTCTTCATAGTAAAATCCCACTGGTATATTTTAGATTTCATTTGATTCAATTTTAATGAAAGATAATACTAAAACCAATTGAACTTTAAGACTGCTTTTACACCTGTACAGGTTGGTGCATGTTATGCACAGCCACTTAACCTCCCCCCTGCTCAGAAGTGGCTGTGAGAGCTGTCAGAAAGCAAGCCTGCTTCTGACTGCCCTCAGTTCTCCCTGGAGACAAAGCTATGGGGGTAAGACCAAATGGGGCACGCAGTAAGAGCCAGCTTCAAAAGAATGGAGCAACATGGTCACTTCTTGACACTTTCCCATTTATTTTCTGACGTGAGCCTCTGTGACAAGGAAGAAACTTGAAAGCAAGCAGGCCTCACTGGAAAATGCTATTCTATGCCTATGATAGCCGAAACCTGGACTGGGATGAGAGCTTCTAGATTTTTCAGCAACAGAAGCTCTGTCTTTACCAATTTTATTTCAGAAATTTCAAAGTATATGTGAACAAAACAATTAAGGATCTCTCTTGTCCCTGAGATGGTTGAGTCTTATTCTGTATGTTATTCCATTTTTAAAGGAAACAAGCAAACTAATTTCTAAATGAAGGCAGTTTCTAGCACCAATACAGCCACACAGACTTCCACACATCAAGTTCCACAATTAAGTACTATATTTAAATGCAAGAGGCAGCACAGACTTGGCTGTCAGGAAAGAGGACCTCATTACAACTATGATCTATGAAAATCTTAGAACCCCACCTCCAGGAGATGAGTCTCATTAAGCATTAGGACAAGCCAATCAGAGGTACCAAGTTTGCTTTCTCTATCAAGTGCACCTACTGCAACAGCTTTTCCCCACTCTAGACTACTGGAATGCTGTAGAGGAAGGAAAACAGGTAAATTTCTGCTTATCACTGTTCTTTTTCCAGTTTAATATAAAGTTTCCCAAAAATTCTTACTTTGATTTCTTCACATAGAGCCAGTAGACAACACCTGCAATCAGAGCAACCAGCAGAAGACCGACCACAATCCCCACTATTAGCTTTGCCTGGTCATTAACCTTTTCACTATTGTCATCTGAAGCAAAGAAGAAAAGTTAATAAGATGACCTATGATAAAGTAAAGCATTACAACATTTCTAAAGAATTTTCTCCAGAAACAAAAAAAGGGATTAGAAAGTTAAAAAAAAAAAAGAAAAAAAGAAAAGAAGTAGGCATTGTCCCTTAAATGTGTTTTTAAGCTTCAAGAAAGTCCCATATTAGTCAATCACAGCATCAGCTATTTCAAATCAAGCCCAGCTTTAAGAGGCTTTAAGGGACTTGTGCAGTGAACTACATAGGTCTTGAACTGAGACAATCAAAAGCAAGGGTTACAGAGAGAAAACCATACATACCACTTCTATCCTCTGGCTCATCATATTCTGGAATACTTACTGAAATGAAAAATGTTAAAATTAAATTAAAGACAACCCATGCTAGACCTGAACATCACCTTTAATTACCTATTTACAGCACTGACAGAAACTGTAACAGTGTTTGCCAAAAAGATATTTAATCCCATCTTTAAACAGAAGTCTTTCCTTTGTAACTATAGTATACCCATTAGAAGAATCTTACTCTAAACCTATAATATTAAAGTCAGAAATATTTCTGACTATTTCTGTGCTACCTTTCCATAGCTTCTCACTACTTTTCATCATGACATGTGATTAAAGCTCAGTATGGCTGATTTCTCTTGTGAATCAATTCATACCAGTAACAATAAACTGAAATTTAGGGACTAAGAGATATTGTTAATCTTGTAATAAATAAAGACCTCTGTCTTGCAAATGAAGTATTACTTTGCAGTATTTTGTACTATTATTTTGTAATATTGTTTACTTTTGTAAATAGAGGTAACTAGCCAAGAAAGTCATGAAGACTAAGTGCCTTCATGTAGAAAGCTATCAATAAATTTTATGTACTACTGATCCAGTGTGGATTTACAATTGCTTGACTTAAGACGAAAAGGTTAAATATCTTAATATCAACATTACTGTGCAGACCTACTCTTCATTTGAGTGTGATGTATGGGTACTTTATGAGAAACTGTAACTTTAAGAAAATTATCTGTAGAGGACACTCACTAGCAGAGACGTTCATGGAGGTCACAGTCCTTTCTAGCTCATTTTCTGCAATGCAAGTTAAAGTTACATTTTCCTCAGGAGCAATTACAATTTTACTGGAAAATTTCCCATTAACATATTTTGTCTCCTCTGTCTGAAAAAGTGAAAAATGAAGATTAGTATCCTTTAAAAACACAAAGAACAATGCATCACTTGTATTACACATTGAAAATGTTCAGAGGTAAATAACTTTCAACTAATATTTCAGTTTTCCAAACAATAGCAATAGAAATATTTACATTGTTTTACTAAATGGTCATGTGAATATTTGAAAGAAAAAGTTGGACGAAATATCCAGTTATAGATAGTATAGTGTGTACTGTAAGACCAATGATAAAAAAGGTTTTTTTCTGAAAAAGTTAACAGCATTCTGTATTTGCTTTTAATTCAACTATTTAAAAAATATTCCAAGTGACAAAATTATTAAAGAAAACTTCCAAGGTATAATTTTTTCCATCTCACTGTTTTTCATTTATGTCATTATACGGAAAGGAATTGTTCCAAGTTTTCCAGCTTTCCAAGCTGTTTCCACACTAAGCATTATTTTGCCAAGCTACATGTATCTAGTAGCACCTACATCATCTGTACTGTAATAGTGAAGTGCTGTTCCTTAAATCTGCTGTACATCATTCTTGGATTAATGCAACACCCAGAGACAAATTATTTTCTATCACTTATATAGCTTCAAGACAATTCCTATCCTGTACCTAGAAGTAAATGGACAAATTTTGACAGCTGCACATAATTTCTGTAGGCTTAAAGCAGAACCCAATGAAATGTAATGGAACCTACAGGAGCACTGTGCATTGTACTTCCAGCCACTGACTGTAGAGATCTCGTTTATTTTTCCTGCTAAGGCAAAATGTGGCAGTGCTTTGCATGGGATTTGGTAATCCATATAAAATACTTTGGTTTGCATATTTTTCAGGTATTTTTCCTGCTATATATGAATCCTTCTTATTTATCCCCCAGGATGAATGCATAATGGTTCTGTTTCCAGTGAGAAACAACAGGTATAACCATACAAAAACAACCATAAATATTAAGATAAAAGCTGCAAAGCCCATAAGGAACTATACTGAATGTAACTTCTGATTCACACATGCCAAATTTCATTACATTTCACTCAGCTAATGCCTACATCAAGTACCCATTTGCTTTCTAATGTAAGTTCTACAATTCCATCATTATTTGCGAATTCTTTATGCAATGGCAAAATCAGCACATTACCCAGATAAAATGACTAAGTACCTTCATTTAAAAAATGCATATTTCATTTGTAACCTTTTCTTTTTCCTTCCAGCTTCAGCTTGTAGCCAGTGGATCTCCTTTGCCTTCACCTGTTCTATTCAAAAAGGCTCTTTCATAAAAAAATCCTCCATGTAAGTATGATGTAGCTACAGCCACCACTTAACCTTCTCTTAGATAAATGAAAAAGACTTTTCTTCAGTCTCACTATCCGAAAAATGTTCCTTAATTTTAATTTGTACTTCCTATATACTAGTTTTTGGTGAATAAAGTAATAAGAAAGATACTTGCTTTATTTAGGATGCTTCCGCTGCCTGTAACTGTCCACTGCACTGCTGGTTTGGGGAAACCTTCCACATGGCAGATAATTGTTTTAGACATTTTATTTGTGTTGGTTTTCTTGGTCATTTTGATTTGAGGTTTTCCTACAAGAACAATATTAGAGTTAACCATTTTATTTTAAAAGAACAATTAATAATTGTAACAATCTGCTCGCTTACCTTCCACAATAAGTTTAAGTGTCTGTCTTTTCCTCAATCCTTCAACCTCCTGTAGAGTAGTTTCACAGACATAGTTTCCAGCATCTTGATACTGAAGACTCGAAAAGGATGGACTTGTTTGCATTCTGGTATTGTCCTGATAAAGTCAGGAGTTAGAAGTGACAGAGATGGACTCACAATACATTAACCCCTTAATGACAAATGTGACTACTATCAACAGAAGTTTTCACATGCTTCGGAAAATTAGAGCCTCACTTTTAAGCCGTTTCCCCATTAATAAGCACATTTGAATGTACAACATAAAAAGTGGAAACTGCTGGAGATTTATAGAAGCCATCTCCTTTCTTCTTGAACAATTTTGCTTTTAAATCGAGGGCATAGGTGTGATCAGTTATTAGCTCTGAGCTTTTCTAGTAGGTTGGCCAAGACCACGAGTGATAAAACGTTTAAGACAGAAGCAACTCTCTTCTAGGCCAGGCTTACGAGATCAACGTGTGCTCATAAACAACCATTAGGCATCATTACTGTAAGTTTCCAGCACTGCAGGTTTGGTATAAAGCCACCTTCTTCAACAGCTACATTTTTCACCATCTGACCTCTCAACTCTTGCCCTTTTGTGATGTTTATCAGAACCAAGACCAAGCTCACCTCTGAGAAAATGCACCAAAATTCCTCCAAATGCACTTTTTTTCTTAGAGAAACCTCATTCTCAAAGGGCCTTGTATAGACCATTTCAAAAAACTTATATTTGTGTTACAATATGACTTAATTCTCTCCATTTGAAGGCTGAGCTGATAATTACAGTAACTGATTCTCAGTCATCAGTGTGAGTGATCATCTTATTTTAACCATACACATAAGACCCATTTTAACAATATTCTTTAAAAAGCCCAGTGAACAACTTCCTTCCTTCCTTCCTCCCAAAACACTGAAGTAGCAGCAGTAACATGAAGAGGTGAACACCCAGATGAAGTGTGAAATAGATGAATTACTGACCTTTATCCAAAACACAGTTGCATTTCTACTAGAAGAAATCGTGCACGACACAGGCAGGGCCTCTCCAATCTGTTTTGTGACTTCTCCGCTAGGAGTAAGCTGCAAATCCAAATCTGGGATAGAAAGAACATTTGTAAAAAGTTAATCTCGGAAAGCCTGGCCCATTTCAGATGCTCACCAAGAAAAGAAAATGTGACTAATTGCACTCATTAAATTCAAGATTTCATTTCTTCAATAAAATCTAAGTCAATTTTACAAGGAAGGGAGATGAGAGAATTATTCTAAAATAGGCATTGCAGAACATTCATATTTTTGCTGTAATTATAGGCTAAAAGGAAAAGCAAAACCTCACTAATCACTAGACAAATGGATACATTTTTTTTCACCTTGTTCTGCTGAAAGAATGACAGAGTAGGCACAAGAAGCTGAAGAAGTACTTCACATAGCAGTATGTGCATCTCAGAAAGGGAAGCACAGAATGCTGTAAGGGTAGCTTGCTATGGGCCAGGTAGAAATGCATCTTCAGGGGAGGACCAGTGCAGGTGGGGAGAGGTTATCCTAAATAATAATTGTGGAGAAAAAGGAAGGTCAAGGGGTACCTTTCTTTCGTGTGATAAAACTAGAGGATTTTTATCCTCAGAATCTGAAGGGGATGAAGAAGGTCAAAGAGGGTGTATGAGACATGATACTGACTGAAGGGGTGAGAAGTCTAAATTACAGGGCTGGGGAGGTGTACATGAAGCCCTTTATTTGTTCTCATTTATAACTTAAAATGCCACTTTTGTGTACCTCAAAAAAGAGTCCAAGCTCCGCCTGACATGTTTAAGCTCCAGGGAAATTGCAGTCAGCACCAGCTGTGTTTGACACAAGGCAGGGTGAGAGCCAGTAACAGAAACATCAGGAAACACTGCTCTGGATTTTTCTTAAGGATGTAAGGATTTGGTGGGCTGGTAATTTTTTTTAAATTTTAATCCTACAGTGAAAGAAAAGCAGAGTTTGCCAATCTCTATTTTGCTTCCCCTCTGACAGTGCCTTGCTTGTAAGCCAAGTTGCCTGGTCGAATGACTATCACAGATGTGTGCACACACACACAAAACATGTGCAATCAAATGCACACATGACTTCATCACAAATATAGTACTTGGCTGGAAAAGGACTGCAAAGCCTCCTTTTGGCTTTCAAGCAGAGCTTAAAAAAAGCTTGAGACAAAAATCACAGTAGAGGAAAGCTAGTTTTGCTTAACAAAACAGTGAACTTCACTACTGGCTTCATTCAGTGGTTGCCCCGGGAACACCATTGTAATTAAAGGTAGAACTTTAGGGAACAACGAGCGCTCAGCCTGTACTACCAGTCTGCAGCATTATTATCTGTGTTACAAGCCCAATGTCTCATCCCAGAGGTCACAAGGACTGTACTTTCATCTGTGAATGAGTCAAAGATTGTGATGAGATAAAATGGCATCCTGTTTCTGTATTCCTATGGGGATTTCCTATCCTTCCGCCTCAAACCAGTAAATGGAACCCAACTATTCTCCTGTGGCTTCCAGAAGAAAAAAAATAAAGAAATAAAATCACAAGACTCCTCCAGTGAGCAGTATATAGATTCGGATGGTGTATGGGATGTGTTTCTTCTTGCTCTGTAAACCTTAAACACATTCTACCAGGGCAGAGGGGTGGTTGAAGAGAAAGCTAAGTTTGTTTTTTTTTCCCCTTCAAGAATTTCCTTCTACATTTACTTAAACCTTTTGTTCTTTGAAGCAAGACAGCACCTCAAACGCAAGAGATCACCAAAGATGATTCAGAAGGCATCCCTCTCACATTTGCCATAGGAAGCAAAAATTCATGAAAGTTTTTGCCTTCATCTCAGGCAAGACCGACACTGAGCCCAAAGCCATCCTTCAGCCCAGTCTTCCTCCCAGGTAGTCTGACTGTTCCCAGCTGGCCCCTTTGTGTGGTGTAACTGGGACTACAATCCCTCTCACACTGTGGTCTTGGTTGCTATAGCAGTTCAGGAAAATTGACAGTGTATGAGATGAACTACATAACTCAGAGCAGTATTTGTATGACTTATGAGGCAAGACAGAACTAAGCTACTGTTTAATGTAGGATCCCCTCTAGCAACTCTATGTGAATAACTTGATTTAGCTTAATTTTCTGCCAGTTTATCTGTAGGGTCCACAAAGAAATGCGATGTAGTTACCTTTACCTCTCTACTTAGTAAATAATCTCTCTTCAGTACAGAAGTATGAGGAGAAAACATTTCTTGAATATAGAAGAATGTCAAAATTAAATTTTCGTCTCCATGGAAAGAAAAACTTTTCTGTGAGAATTTTCTGTACATTTTACGTTTGGCTTTGAAATGTTCTTCAGAAACAAGCTCCTCATCAGGCACCATTTTCAATATATGCTAGCTCTTAATGTGGTCTCATTTGAAGTCTTGCACTGATTTCAGTTCTGTCTTTGCATACCAAGTAGGGCAGGGAAGACACAAACAGTGCATTCTGCACATATCACCACATCATGTGAGAGAGGTATGGAATTAATGTGGACAAGACTGGAGCACACATTTCAGCTCGGAAACTGTGGCACATCTAGGACAGACTCCCAGCATTTAAAGGAGGCCTCTGATGGAATACTGTGCTACAATTGGGAAAACTGTGCAGGCTTGTTGTCTGAACTCCATAAATAAACTAGCAGACAACTAGAAACTTCTCCTAGTATCTTGAGAATAGATTTTTCCATGCAACATTCAAACGGCCTTGCTGAAAGAAGAGACAAGCCAAGACAAGGCTATAAAAATATCTATAGAGAAATACAATTGCTATACTCCTAAGACCTTTAATTTACTGGATGGTTTGCAGAACACATTTTAGCAGAAAGGAAAGCATCACAAAGAGGAAGCTCTGTATTAGGTTTTATATGCAGAAAGAATTACAGAATCATGGAATGTTTGGGCTGGAAGAGACCTAAAAGATCATCTACTTCCAATCCCTCTGCCATGGGCCGGAACACCAACACTAGACCAAGTTGCTCAAATCCCCATAGCACCAGATAAAGCAAGTGGCCCGTGGGTTGAAAGAGTTGCTTTTTTATAGCTGAGGGAAGATAGACCTGTCCTCTGCTGCTGGGTGCTTTCCTTGCCTCACTCAGGGTTGTGCTCCTACATCTCTGTAAGTGGTTGTAAACAGCTTTTGCCCTGGTCCCCTCCCTGTCAGTTTTGTTCATCTGATCCTGGGCAAACTCACTGAAGGAACAGAGCTGTCAGAGAATTTACAACCTAGTGTAAAAAACTCCAAAGCCACAACATCAATCCTGTTCTGTTGCTCCCTCTGTAGAGGGACAAATCATGCCAACCACAAGCACTCAGTTCTGCTAGACTTTAAACTGGGACCTGGCTGCAGATCCTGCAGATCCTGCTCTGAAGGGAAAGAGCTCAGGTTGTACAGTTTGTCCTTTATGTTCTGTGGATAAGGTAGGGAATCTTTCATCCCCCCTCAATTTCCTTCATAGATAAAATATTTCCCTAAGCATTATGGGTAACTCAGATGCTTTAATATCAATTTCCAGCTTTCTGTAAGTCTCATAATTTACAATCAACTTGGAAAAAGGGAGCTTGGTATTCAGAAAGAGTATTTTTCCACCAAAAATATTTGAGGAGTATGGCATGATAATGTTTTTTCATACCAGCAAGAAGCTTTCCCTACCCAGACACCAAAAGAAATCAGTGTAATTATAACACTCAATAAAATTGGTTTAGGAAAAAGCACTACAGTTGAAATTTAACAAATTACTATAAATAGTTTCTCAAATTTAAATTAAAATTATTATATTGCCTGCTTTTTGTTGTGTTTGTGGTTGGGTTTTTTAAAAAGAAAATAAAAAAATCTAAAATGCTGAGATTGGATGTGAAGAATGAAAAGCCCTGACTCCTAATCAAGGTTTTTTCAGTGTAACAGCACAGAGAGGAATATTCATCCATTTGTGAAAAGGTAAACAATAAAGCAAAAGAGGGAGAAAAAGTAGGATTTGATAGGCGTTAGTAAGTATTATCTGAAGGACAAACTACATGCTGCAGAAATGCTTTGGACCAGCATAAGGCAAGACACTGAAGTAACTTAAAGACAAGGCATGGTTTGGACAATCAGGAATTACAGAAAACTATTCCAGGCCGCTGCACCTCATTTAAGCAAAGGCTTATATTGCAGATACAGGTGTTTTGGAAGAACAAAATGACAAAACAAAATTACCCCTAAGTAAAGCGAAGCAGTAGGGTACTAGAGTGTAGCTCTGAGTTCTGAGTAGCTGCACTAGCTGCCAGCACTGGGAAGACTCATGTCTACAAATTACATGTTTCTCTGGCATACTAAAGCTCTTCCAATGTGCAGACAAAGTAGAAGAGCAATGAAAACTGCCTTGTTAAAAATAACTTGGAGCTGAGGAAGTAATTTTTTAGAGTAATTATTTATGAAAGTACAGTGGACATGCAATCCACTTGGAGAAAAATTAAAGGGTCAGTTACACCAGAGCAAAGCTACCTCTGCTGTCGGGCAGTTGAGAAGCAGTAGCACAGGGCTCTTTTCAGATTTTACATGCCCAACCCTTGGCAAACAGAAGGGGTGGGCAGGGTAATGATGGATGATCTTATTAAAGGCAAAATATTCATTAAATGTAATAGTGAAACTATTAATGTACTGAACATTATGCATGTACTGTACCTTTTCCAAGAAAAAAAAAATTCAAAACCAAGTATACAAACACGAAGTTTGTTTTCATGTTAAGTTTAACTACTGTGGAGGCCTTTAAACTTCATCATCCTTCAGATCCCTCTGAATCTGTCAACTGTTGATGCTACTGTGAAGACAACAGACCATCAATGTTTTTAGGGGAAAACTACTACCCCTGGCTTGAGTTTCATTTCACAGCCTGTGATAGTATAGCAGAGTTTGAAAGAGTTCCTGCTCTTGCCTTCTCCATAAAGAGATTAAAAGCAACTCTTACTTCAATGGTTCAACCAATTCAATGGCTGCTTTTGAAGTGTTGCTGATAGTGTGAATAAATAGTACCCAGCTAAAGAAAATTTACTGAGCACTGTAGCTCTCCCAGTCCTGGGAAAAGTAAAAAAAGCAACTTTTCCTACATGAACATAACTTCCTAAGTCTCTTTTCTAGACTCCTTACACATTAACCTCATTGAGGGAATGTGGACTTGACTATGAAGAATGACCTTCAGTGATATCCCTGTGGATCAGCTTCCATGTTTCTGTACATTCCAAGGCACAGCTGGAAGGGAATAATCTGCCCTATATACGTTCACGTGAGCGAAATATAAAATACCAAAATTCTCACTGTATGTGACAGTGTAATAGAACCACATACTATCCAAAAGTTACATGAAGTGAAAGTGTATCTAGGCCAACAAATTGAGCAAGTCAAGATTTTCAAACAGAAATACATTCGAATAAATAGAAACACTCCTTCAAACCAACCAGTCCACCTGTAGGTAACTGCACTAAGCTGCATATATAAAGCAGAGAAACAATCCCAGGAGGTCCAAGATCAGTTTGTATCCTACCTAGGAGTGCAAAATGCAAGGACTTACAGTGCACAGTGATGGTGGTCGAGTCCATCATGCTTTTGTCAGGCAGAGAGCACTTGTACTCCCCTGTTGCATTTCGTCTCACATCTGTCATTACGTAAGCATCTGAGCTTCTTATACCTTCTGTTTCTCCCTACAGGTGGAAAACAAGACATTTACTGCATATGGGCCTGCTAAACCCACTAATTTTTATTGAGGATTTTTTTTAATTATAAGGATGGTAAAATACTCCAAAGCACGTATAGACACAGCATCATTGAAGTGTAATTACTTATTAATGA
Source organism: Cnemophilus loriae (assembly GCA_013397755.1). Classification (NCBI taxonomy): domain Eukaryota; kingdom Metazoa; phylum Chordata; class Aves; order Passeriformes; family Corvidae; genus Cnemophilus; species Cnemophilus loriae. The sequence continues at coordinate 943,459 of VZTF01000769.1, forward strand.
TACTAAGGCTTACTTCCTGCATGACAACATAATTTTAAAAAACTACAATCAAGAGCTTACTCTTTTAATTGAATTACTAACTTATTTTAAGAGGATGTTAAAATAAAAAAAATGAAAGTTTAGCAGAAAAAAATACTCTACGAATAAGTACTGCAGAAATCAAAACACCAAAACAAATTGTGTTTCTAAATCTGATTCTGATATATTATTCAGTTTAGGAAAAATCACTAACTGAATTGTACTGCCCTGCACATTTTTGAACAGCACAAGCAAACCTTGCTTCATCCACGTAACGATATAGACCCTGGTAGTGTATACACCACATTATATGCAGTTATCTACAGACACTGGTGTTTTCAATTAGCCAGCAAATGTTGCTTTATGGCTGTCCAGTTCCCCAGTTTCCCCCTGATTATTGACTTAGATCAGCTTTGAAATAAACATAGAACAATACCCTAATTCCTATCTCTGAATCCAGAGATTTATAACACCTGTGAGCCTTTCAAAGAGATCACCCATTGCAGCTCTCCTTGAGAGAAAGGACCAGTATCAGGTAGCAGGGAGCACAAAGATAAGACAAACTCGGGTGTTTAGCTCACTCACTGTGATAGTGGAGCAAGGAGAGATACCAGACACTTTTTCACTGGCATTTAGTGAGTTTCTAGGATGACTCACTGAATCTAAATGGCTGTTCTGAGATAAGGATTTCAGCTCCTAGCTCCCCTTGCTCTCTTCAGCAATTCACACATGCCAGGAGCCCAGAGTAGATGACGATTACGTTGAGAGGGTGACATGCTGGGTTTGAAATATCTGAAAGGACACCACTTCTTTTGGCTTCTCACAAGAGCAGCTCTGCTCACTGCTGCAGCAGGAACAAATAAGGCATATAAAATAGGAGCGGGAAGCAGGACATGGGAACAAGGACCAGGAGTCTTAGAATATAAAACCACATCTGTCTGTGGATTTCGCCAGTGCTAAGAAGATTAATGGTAACAAAGCCTTTATTTTTCTCAGTCTGCGTCTTATGCATTGGACAGATTTGTTCTCCTGCGCTGTCACACCCATTCTTTTTGTGTTTTAATGCCACCAAACAATTAATTAATTGACTGAAGAAAAGAAATTGCACAAAGATTAATCTGTGAAAGTCCAAAAAATAGCTGAATTAATGCGCTATGCTTTCACTGCTGGATCTGTGTTATGACAACAGATGAGACGGTTTTCTTCAAGATGCTAAACTGCTGTAATCAAAACTGTTTATTAAAATACCTGATGATGGGAAATGAAACCTTGTGATTTTTAGTAGGTCTAAACTCCTGAAAAATTTGGGTGGGCTGGGGGGATGGCTGAAGTGTTTTCAAAAATATTTTGCCAGCTGAGGTGAGGCATTGTCAGAGCATGATATAATGGTCAATGTCTGTCTTCAGTGTTTGTCTCATCGAATTCCTTCCTTCATTTGTTACAAAACCACGTATACACTGACATGTAGCAATGTCTGTAGGAAGGAATGATACAGAATATTTCACTAGGCAGCGACAGCAAGGCAGGACTTACTGGAATGTAAAACAGGAACTCCTGTGGAGGAGGGTTGCCATTTCCCGAGCACTTCAGAGTGATGTTATCACCCTCTTTAATAGTATTACTTTGTGGCAGCACTTGAATAGTCACCTTCTCTGTTGGGTCTGTGAAAATAATGTACATATTTAATAGCTTCAGCATAATCCACACAGCAACACTATGCATGTGATATTCATGGCCCAAGAAAATGCAATTTTATCATCCTGCAGCTGAAAATATTTGCATGTGTAGATCTTTTTATAAAAGAACTTGAACTTAATCACACTTTCTATATTTTTGCCAATTAAGTGTGAAGAAGTCATATGACATAAAATTCATTTTTCTTCTCCAAAATTCCTGTAACTGAAACAGCAACAATTACAACCACATCATGCACTTTAAAGCAAAAGAAATCCTGATTAGTATGAACCATTTCATGGTGTGATTTCATTATGAGGGATTAACTTGTCCTCTGTGAAATTCTCTGTTTGGAGGACTGCAGCAATCAGAAAAAACAACTGAAGCTCTCAACGCCATGTATTAGTACTAGATAATAGCCTTCTGGCATTAAAAAGAAAGAAATATGAACTAAGCAACTATGTTCAGACTATTCTATATGCTGATCACTACAGGCTTTCAGAAAGATAAATCTGGTGAACATAATAGGACCCTTAACATAGTCAACTGAACAGTAAATGTAACATACTTCTGTCATGTTCACTGAAGTTGAACTATAACTTACGTTTTACTTTCATAATTTTTCTAAAGCAGAGTATTCTTTAGCAGATACTATTCTTTCTACGTAGAGGCCTAAATATAATTTTTAAAAAACAAAGTAAAATGAGCAAAATTGAAGAAAATAATATGGGCAGATAGCTCTCACTGTTTTAATTTCAAAGGATAAATAAAATTCCATCAAAGATGCCAGATCTTGCATTAAGATACAGTACAGCGCACCTTATTAGACACTAAAAAATCTACACAGCAGAGAAAGCCCTGGCTGACAGGTGATTTTGTGTGTCTAGTGAAGCGTGTGCTCTACAGCCCTCCCGACCCTTCAGGCATTTATCACATCTGTCTCCTGCGATGGGATTTCTCAGCAACAGGAGCTGCATTTCACCGTGGCCTCGCAAGGACTGAGAGCCCTAACACAGCCCAGCATCTCACCCCTCCTCAGGGCAGGACAGATGCTGGATTCCAACCAGCCACAGCCTCCCCCCTTCAGAGCCTCGGCTCCCTTCCACAGCCAAACGAGCTTCGGTACCTTCAGAGCTGAAGCACGACTTTGCCTGCTTAGGACAAAAGGAAGTCCAGCATCACTGCTGGTGTGGAATACAACAGATGCAATGAGATAGCTGGCCAGCAATGACATGCATGCCCCTCTTGGTAGCTGCTGGGCCAAAAAACTCAGTTTCAGGGGCTGCTGCAAAAACTCGTCTCTCTTTCCGTCAAGTTTACGTTAAGGTAAAGTTATCATAAAGAATGTCTAGATATATCCTGGGATTGCTTAGGCTTTGTCTCAAGACTAAAAAGGGAGGAATTAACAAAGAGTAAGACTTCAGGACTTTAATTTAGAACAGGTTTTTCCCCACAGAGATAAACAGAACTGGATTAAAAATGGACAGTTAAACAAAAGTTACATTCTTGCAAACCAGCAGTCCTTTCTGTAGAAATATCTTACCCTTCTATCTACTGTAATCAAGCAGGAGCAAATTTTAATTTAATTTGCTAAACTAGAAAAAAACCCCAAACATAGAGAAGTAAATAGCAAAAGACTACTTTAACTGTTGTCTAAGATGAAGAGGTCACTCTTCTGAGGAAGATGCAGGCTGAGGACAGGAAGATAGTGTCCAGTGCCATGCAGTGGTGCTTGGCACGAGTAATGTGCTCCCCTGCTTTCACTAAGAAACAGGAGCAGCCTGGGGAAGGCACATCTTGCCTCTCAGTGGCACATATGCCTGACTTGGTGCTTCTGCAAACCTGAGATCCTGCTTTCTACAACAGCAAAATTCCAGGAGCCAGCACCAAAAAAGGCAGCCATTTAGTAAACGAATGCTGCCATCCCAGGGCTGCCCCAGCCACTGTGCCATTTCAAGGAAAACACTAATGCTGGAAGCAGCACGAGTGTGAAGTGTCTTTGGCTCAAATCCGTCACGTAAAGCAGTTTATCCCTAACAAGACAGACACCTAACAACACGGCATAACTGGGAAGCCTGCCTGACAAACATTATCTTTTTACACTGACTAATGCTGAGCAGAACCCCTAGATAATTCAATGTCTGAGATACTATCTAAGTGTCCAGCTCCAAGACTTCTCTCCTAATACTCCATGCTTTCAGTAGCTTCCTTGCTTGCAGCTGCAAAACTAAGCACGTAACTGGTGCTAGCTGAGCTAATTTATCCTAATCCAAGTAACATCCAACACAGCAAGAGCTAATTCACTCTTCTTCTCAGACTAGGTTACAGTGGCTGGCTCCTTCCAGGATGTGAGCTAGCTATCAAATGTTTGAGTACTAAAGACTGCACTAACTCAATGCAAAAGATAAAATAAAAAACCAAAACAAAACACATTTTAGAACCTGATTGAATACATATATTTTAAAAAAAATTTTCTGCAGGCATAATTTTAATCATGCTCTCCCCATTTCTTTAGCATAAACAGGTAAGTTGCAAGGAATGAGCAGCAGGTCTTCATGATTTTGTTCTATTGCTTTAGAGACACAAAATATGATGGTTTTTGACAGTCGATCTAAAATAAAAAAGGCTAAAAGACCTCCATTTCTTAAGAACTGGAGTCTGCCATTTTTTTAATCTGCATTATATTTGACTCATTAAAAAAATCCTAATTATTGAGAAACTAATTAGGATCACTGAACTAACTAAAAAAGAAAAACCAAATCAGAAAGGTCATTACCATCAACTAAAAGCAGTCATGAAATGCATCTGTTGAAGCCTGGACATCTATAAAGAAATAATTTCAAAAATTAATTTGGAGATGCGTTTATGCAGAGTAAGGAAGTGAAGTTACAGCAGATGAAAATACTCAGAAAGAAAATTGGGTAACTCCACACGCTAAAGCCGAAGTTCATATTTGAGGCCTCTTCAGTACTGCAGGGTGTGCCTGCCTCCCAGTATTTGCTAATTAGCAGCACACTGGTGGAATTAATTAAATTGTGTGTTACTAGACCAGGACTAGAAGAGCTGGTTTATCAAACATTAAATCTTTATACAGAGGGCAGACTATACACGGCCAGTGACCATCCCAGAGCCATGCAGCCTTCTTTTCCCTTTATATTGGGTAGTTCTTACTTGCAAGTGCATGTAGTACATGCACCACAGAAACCTGGAACAGCCTCTCCCTCAACAGGTGAAGTGGCTCTAACGCATGAAAACAGAGGGGAAATGAGGACAGCACAGCATCTCTTGGCAAGTAATAGCAACAAATGCTTTCTGGTCATCATATTTCTTTCCTGGGAACATCTGCCATGCGCAGCAGGACGTTATTCATGGTCGTGGGGCTCCATAAATGACAGAAAAAAAACCACAGTGAAATTTTGTACCCAGCTTTAAAGCAAAACCAAAAAAATAAGAAATGCCTCTAGCTTTAAAGTGGGATAGGTGTCTGCAGGCTTGAAACGCCTGTGGTATTTCCATGGGTAACAGCTGTCCCAGAGGTTTTCTTCTCCATTAGTTCTGCTGGTTGTCATTCTGCAGAAACAGCTGGTGAAAAGACAACTCCAGATGAAACCAAAGACCAGCTGCTCCAAGGTTTGGTTTTATTTGACCAAGGTCAAAACCGATCCCCTACCCTGCAGCTCAACAAACTTTACCTGCAGAGGAAAAGCAGCTATCATCCAGGCAGGGTATACATGGCACTTCAAGCCTATGGCTTTTGTTTTCCAGGCAATGGTGCACTCACGCTACCTGGAAAAATCCAGTGCCTTCCTTATTTTCTTTGTATTCAGCCAGATTACGCAGCTGTCATACAACATATGCTAAGACACAGATGCTGGATTGTATACTTAGACCCTATCATTCCCAAAACAGGGACTTGTCTTTTATAAGATGAGGTATTACTTGAAGTGTGCAGAGAGGTAACACTTGACTGGACATATTGTCTGTCTCCAGTTCCTCTACATCTTGCTGTGACCTGCTGCCTTCTACAGTTCTTCAGAAGTGTCATTTTACAAGACTTTGAAATGTCTCTTCCTCTGGTCTCTAAGTGCTGTCACCTCCTCTGATCTTTCCTTGCCGACAGCCCGTTTTGTTTATTCAAAGGAGCATTATGATTTCCGAATCCGTCAGTAACACAGTAAGGAAGCTGCTTTAGAATTCAGTCCAGTTAGAAGCAATTATTTACACAAATTCTCTACTTAAAAGTCTACCAATATTCAAATTATACATTTTAAATGTATAAACACAGCATCTTACAGCTGTAGAGAAGCATTTTGTGCAAGGTAGACAGCCAGCATTAACTGCTTTGTGCTGACTCTGCAAAGATGAAAAACATTTGAGTTTACTAAAAACTGTATTGTGTATTTACTGCATATTTCAGGGGGCACAGAGAGTCACTTTTATCCACCACTATAACTTCTCTTAAAATTCTCAAAAGCCTATTTCACTGTAGCTTTTTATGGCTATCACTTTTCTCTTGCCAATGAAATCTTGATATTCAGTATTCTATTGTTAGGAAAAATTAAATCTCAGGTAAATCTGAAGATAATAAAAATTACCTTGGCAATGTACTCAGACCTGCCCGACACAAATCAATTTTGAAGAAACCATTTCAATAGCCAAGCACTCTCTAATTTTGTAAACTGTTTCTGATTTTGCTTTCTCCCGCCCCGGAGGTAGACTTTGTACAGCAAAAGATGCTTTTCGATAACTTACAGTGAACATCGAAGACAACTGGTTCAGACTGCATTGTTTTCTGGCCAGATGGTCCATAATAAGTCACAATGCAAGAGAACTTGGCATTTACATCTTCTTTTGTTGGCATGTACTGAAGAGACGATGTCATGGTGAAGAGTCCAGTTGTCCTGTCCACAATCTTTTGCAAATTTATGACCACAACTGAAAAGGAAATAATATTTCAGTGTCACACAGAATTTGAAACCTTCTTCCTGTATGTTGTTGCCTGTTCTGCATTTGTGATCAGGCTGCAAACATACAAGCAACATGACACGTTACCCAAGAGATTGTACAAAGTTTTCCTCCAGTACTGCCACTGAAGTATATCAGGAGCTCTTTACCAACAACATACTCCTAACCTACCAAATATTTTAAATCAAATCCAAACAAAAAACTAGTTGCAAACTGGTGGGGTTTTTAATACAAATCTCAGCCTAATTTGTAAGACAAAAAGAAGGCCTCAAAAATTATGGCAAAAAATTTAGGATCAAATTTACTTTTTAAGCATTCTCTAATTTATGGAAGGAAAAATATTGTAGCCTTATTGGTCTGTCAAAGCTGAAAAGAAGGGAAAAAAATAGTTATTCTTACACATTCTGGAAAATAAATAGTTGTATAAGATGATGGTCTACATGGTCCAAAACACAATACTGGACAGGTATGAAATTGAGACCTTATATGAAGTTGGAAATTAGATACAGGTTTCTATTAGTTACATAGGCTCAAAAATAGCTTCGCGATAGCATTAATAAAGACAATTCTCCTCCACATGGTGTTGTTTTAAAACTGGAACCAAAAGAGAAAGATTATGTGGTGTAGTTTGGGTACTCTGAAAGGCCTAAACATCTCCTTCCAGTTGTATCTTTCCATATGAGCAGTTTTTCTCAAAGGAAGAATCCATTAGAATAAGGCAGAGCAAGCCTTATAAACACAGTTCTTCATGCACACGCCCACGTGTCGATCCACGGTCACTGGTCATTACCCAAACATACCATCATCCACGGGCTGCAAAACTCTCCCGTTTTTGTACCACGTGACATTGCCCTCGGGATAACTGTCTCTTGAAACACACTCCCCAAGCTGCAAAACAGACAGGAATCAGTCACTTGTTTTCTCCACTAAGTTTTAATATAATTCTGTTTTTACTTATGCCGTTTTGGGTAAAAATTTCTAGGAAGTTCAAATGCTTGACCTGCTTAACCTCAACCACTTTTCTTAAATAGGGCAAATACAAACCAGTGAGGTACAACTTGGAAGAGGGTGGTGGGTCTAAAATGAGGATGGCCCTTGTTTGCAGATCAGGCAGGAATAAATAGAGTATTGGCAAAGTAACTGCTCTGTGCTCAGCCTGGCTATAGACTCACAGGCAGGTGTTCATTCGCCTCTCTGAGCCATCACCTCTGTCTGGACTGTAAAGGGACTTCAGGCAGCTATTGGGAACATAACTGTGAGGGAGAATGCTGCTCTTACCATTTGTAGCTTCTCTGTTTCTAAGAGGTCTGCTTGATGTAAGATTTCTGGTTGAGAGGGTTGTTCTAAAACATAAATAGGATAAAAGTACTGGTGAAGGCAGCACAAACAGCTGTTTGAAAAACAACAAAAAAAAATACTAAAAATATGTGGACTTTTGAAACTAAACAGAATAAACCGGCCTGATACAGTCTGACCTACGTTTTCGCATTAAAAGAAGAAAAGGTGAAGTACTTCTATTTCAGTATTAGCAAAAAACCAAGAACAAACTCTCGCTTTAAATGTGTCACACCTTCCATAATGAATTCCATGTATTCTGACAATACATCTTTTAGCCAGTTTAGACTAGTTCACCACCCAGGAGGAGAGAACCTCATCTGATCTATCGATTTATAGGGTACACATGCTGGAGAAGGAGCCAGTGGTACAGAAACTGTAGCAACAAAAAAGCAGCTTTCCTGCAGATATTACTGTAGCTGAGCTGTCAACATTACAAAGGAACAAATTCAACCTAATCATTCCTCTAATATTTATTTTTCCTAACTGGGATTATTACATTTAAGAAATTCAGATGAAAGAGAGAAGTGTAATTATTTTAACTGATTCTGTGTTAGTTATGACTCTCTTAAAAAAAATAAACTTTTTCTTCAGTGCCAGCAAGTCTTCTTATTTACTTTTATTATGGTAGATGGACCTCTTAGCTTGCCAAAGTGGAGGATCTATCAGTGTTTCCATCATAAAAGACTACTTTCTAGAGACTATATAACTTGTCTGTTAAAACAGTTTGGCCTGAAGCCTGGAATGCAAATTTTTATCTCCAAAAGAGACAGTTTTCCCCACAATTTTAAAAGAAGACGGGAAGAGTGAAGGCAAAAAAAAAAAAAGAAGACGGGAAGAGTGAAGGCAAAAAAAAATAAATTTAATGTCTATACAGTCAAGGAAAGCATTTACAACCTATCTATACTGCTTAAACAAGCATACTTTTACAGACTGAAACATCCTTAACCATGTCAGCTTACAGAACCCTTTCCCCAAATCAAGCTTCCTACGAAATACTGTAAGTATGTCAGTAATCCCAGCCCTAAATAAACTTCACCACTGTCTTGCCAAAGGCTCTACACACACCGATGAAGTTACTGATGTGCAGATGCACTGCTCCTGTTGTCACAGAGGTAGCAAGCCTGTGTGTTTTCCCAATAATCCATTTTCTTCGTGTATGTGTTTACGTGCACACAAATGCACAAATACTCTTCACTTGGATGGCTAGCCCAGGACAGAACAAAAACAGGTCAAAAGGGAAATGAAAGTGAATAAAAGAAGCTATTCATCCAACATTTTCAAACAGCTTTGCTTGTGGCAAAAAACAAAACCAAACAAAAGAAACAGTCAAGGCTAAGGCTAAGTCAAGGCTACACTAAGACGGTTATATTTTCTTCAAAGGACTAATAAAGATTTTTATTTTTAGGAGATATATGGATGTTTATTTCTCTTTTGTTAGCTTTAAAGGAAAAAGGTTAATCTTTTTCATACAAGAACCTGTCAAGGACAAAATATTTTCATGTCAATTCAAGAAAATGTGGTTTTACAAGACCATTAACAGAACCTTCTGGGTCAGATTTTGGGGTCCTATAAGAGGGGATAGTTGCCTGCCTCTCCCAGTCACCAGCTGATCAAGTCATGACACCTTCCCTCACCTCAGCTTTGCTTCTTTTCATCTCTTATCTCCCCCAGGACTGGTTAGAGAAGACTGTTTTTGGTGCATTAGACACCCCTGCCTTGCAGTGATCGTTGCAGTGAGGGAAAGGGAGGCCCCCTTGCTCCGTAGCTGCTGTGTGGGGCTCTCCCTGTTTGGAGTGCTCTGCGACTGAGCAGATGTTCCAGTTGAGAGGCTGCCACCTGCTCTCTGAGAGCAGCCTCTGAGAGGAAATGCCTGCTGCCAGATCCCCACAGCCGCTGCACGTGCACCAAGGTAATTCACTGTAAAACACTTACTTGGCATTTACCAGCTCAGCGTCTGAAGAGAGAAAAAATTTTAAACTTGGCAGCAAACCCCACTTTGGTGGGTTTGCAACTTCAGCACACTGCTTATCTCGCAGCTTAAGAGCTTGCCAGAATACTTTGCAACTCTATATAGGCCTCATAATAGAGGGAAAAAGAGTTCACTGCCTACAAAAGCCAAGTGCCAGTGTAGCAGGACAGCAGCTCCTGTCCACTGGGCTGCTCTGCTTTGGAAGCTGGCCATTTAATTCCACAAAAAAGTTGCTGACGGGATCCATCTGGAAAGCTGGTAGTGCTTGTTTGAGTAGCCAGTGAGTGAGACTAGCAGGTGGTACCTGCACAGTGAGCCATTTCAGCTCCTTAGTTCTGAATTAATCAGGTAGCACAGCTGAGGATGTAACAAGCTACAGCAAGACCCAGAATCAGTCATGACTTCTGGGATGCAGCTGAGTTTCAGGTGCACGAGATTCTGGTTTATGAGGGTCACACTGCAGCAGCCTAGCTCTGTACGTGTGGCTCAATGAGTTAGAAACTCCTCTGGTTAAATAAATGAAGCTTGCCAGCTACTCTTACCTCTTCTGCAATTAAAGCAAGCAAGGAACTAAAAATGAGAACTTAAAAACCAGACTCAAGAAAATTAAATGCAAAGAAAAGTTAAGAGAACCATAAATAAAGTTGTGAACGCAAAGTGAAAAAATGCAAAGGTAATTTTTCTTGCAGCACTAAGTTGGCCATATTACATGCGTGGCATCCTCCCTTCTCATCTTCCTTAGCAAATAGAAGCTTTCTCTATTAGTATTAATGCACAGAATAAACCAGACAAGCTGTGCTCCATGGCTGAGTTAGCATTGTGTTAATACTTAGTAGAGTACACAGTAATTCAAGCAGTTAGCATTTCATTTCACCATATACCAATGCCTCATCTACATATTTACTACTGTGCAATAAGTAAACATGATAATTCTTTATCATTTCCTTTGAAGCACTGTGTTTACTATGCGTGCTCTGAGCACACTCCTCCCTGTTGTCATTAATTCAATTGTTCTTGCAGTCAAATTGAAAGTGAAACAAGGGAATTACTACTGGCTCCTAATCTAGCTTTAAACTCACTCATGTGACTGACAGCATAGACATCATTGAGGACTCCCTGACACCTTCTACCTGAGAGAAGCAAAAAGCTGCCCTTCTAAAACCTGAATTTGTGTTTTTCAATCAGTGTGATCTCCTGCCCATACCTGCAGTCAGAGTGTTCCCACAACAGACTTACTTTGACTGTATAAATCTGCACCTGAAGAGCAACAAGGGCCAAAAGCCATATAAAAACAAGAAGCTAAGGAAGATAAGACACTGCAGCCACAGCTCTGCGTCCCTAAAAAGCTGCAATGGACACCTCCCCAGGCTGAGCCAGGGTTTGATGGATTACGCTTCTGCTCCGAATCAGCACCAGGAAGAGACCAGGCTTGTCCCCGCTCCTGTGTGAGCTCTGAGCTGGGCTGTGCCTCGCAGGGCCAGGGTTTGCACTGCAGACCAGCCTTGCCATCGAGCTGTAGTGATACCAAACACTAATAAACCTTGCTGTGCTCTAGGACAGAACAGCAGACTGCTACTTCTCCTTCCTACCATTCAGCAGGGGACAAAACAAGCATTTGGGGCTGGTGGCTCATTTTCCAGCCTCTTGCTCTCTCCCTCACAGTTCATGCTGTTGCACAGTAGCTGCTCAGAGCCGCTTCAAACCTCTCGCCTGAACTAATCCTACAGACCGCACACGGTTAATGTTTCCCTCCTGCAGAAAAATTTGCTCTGAGAACAAATGGAAAATAATCAATGCTAATTTTACATTTTTCATTTCCAAGGCCAAATGACGTCCCATAAGTGAGTCATTATCAAAGCCTAAAATTCTCTTTGAGCCAGCACTTATCATGAATAAACTGCAAGTGCAGGCAGTCCTGTTACATAAATGCCACCAGTAGATTACATTTTTGAAAGCTGCAGAAATTTGCTAGTCTTAGTAATTTACTGAGCCAAACTTACTTTCTTGGCTTTAATCCTGCCTTAAACAAAAGTTTCCGTAATTTATGATTCAGATGCTGATGAATGTTAATGGTAGTAACAACTAGATTTACTTACTGAAAACTTTGACTATCGTCGGCTCTTCGGAAACATCATCTTCTGTAACTAGCATACATACAAATCTCTTTTCATCACTGATTCTTGCATTCTTGATGGATAGTGTATAGTTTTCTGACAGACTCAACCTGTCTTTGTAGTCTGGTACATCATCATACTGTACGTTTTTTTTTGTTGATGATCTGAAGGCAATAAATACTGGAGATCCATTTGGCATTTCCTATAATAAAAGGATAAATACCTCTAATTTGCATAAACACTCATTTAAAAGTTCCTGAGGATTCACAATTGGTACAAACCCATAATTAAAAAAAAAATCTGCAAACTGTATCAGATTTTTTTTTTCCTGATTAATTTCTGATGTACATAGAAGAAATTGAGTGTAATAAGAGAGCTAGTTTAAGACTGCCATGGTACATATTGAGAATATCATCAGTAGAAATTATTTCAATCCTTTGGCTCAATCTGAGCATAGCAAAGGGCTTTCTCTGATAAAAGCTGGTGTTTTTGGCAGCACTTGCCACTGTCTGTATGAAAAAGTATTTGAAATAGAAGCATGTGTGAGTCAGTCTCAACAGCTTCAATTTCCTTTTTTTCATTATTGTTTTACATATTCATATTGTTTATTTGGGATATTTAGACTTCATTCCAAATGCAGGATTTAATCAGGCATAACTGCCTATTTTATTCTAAATTAGTTTTTAGCTTTTTTTCCCTTTGTTTTTAAAGGACCCAAGAGCTTGTAGTATGGGAATACACATACAATCAAATATTGTTAATCTGCAAAGTATTGTTTTCTAGACATCCTCCTTATGTAGTTGCCATCCCAAGAAGGAATACAAAGTTGACAGCCTTGCACAAATCTCTCTCTCAAAAAAAAAATTATTTTTATGAGGGACAAAGTAACAGGGGCAGTTCTATAGGATTTGATTTCTTCCTCCTTACACAAACACACATGGAGCAGGGAGGACAGACAGTGTCTGCCTTTATTTAAAGAGAGGTGAAACACTGCTTCTATCTTTATGTTCAGTATTATTCCGGGAGCTGGAAAAGATTTTCATTCTCTTTTATCCCTTATACCTTGCAGCACTGATGTTAGTAATGTTCCCAGCACAATACCTCAGCTTGACTGCAGAGCCCGCAAAAGCATGACGATGCTGTGACGAGATGAGTGGTGTCAGAGCTGGGCAGAGAGCAGGAGGCATCAGCTAGTTGTGAAGTTTAAATGCTCTTACAGTCTTTCTCCCTCTCCTACTTTTAACTCTTTGGATTTGTCTAGATGTCTGTCACACAGAAAACACTCAATACACAAGAAGTTGGCTGTCAAGTGCAAATGAGCTCCTAACTCCTACAGCCCACCCAGCTGCAAGCACACACAGGTAGACACTGAAGCAAGCAACACCTGCCATGGTGCAAGTCTCCCAGAGCCTCCCAGTTCCCACACTGCTCCTCACAAGGCAGAAGAGAACAGAGTTTCTCCTTCTTCCAATGAAATAAACACCTGATGAAAAAAGCCTAATCCACCCCTCACCGTTGCCATGCTGTGAGCTGCCCTACCATTTTCACTTGGTTGCGTGGGCTGTCAACAATTTCATACAATGGCAACTTCGATAGGCTTCTTTGTATGTTAGGTTTTGTGTCCCTTTCCATTTAGAAGAAGCTACAACATCTCCACTTGCTGCTTGATACTTGTCCAACATAGAAAATCCAAATGCAATGGAAAGAGATAACGTGTTTCTTTCTTTCAGAATATTGTTGCATTTTCAGAGAAATAGACTTGTGTCTTCCCAAGAAAAGCCAGCAGACTGAAAAAGATACTGCGAAATGTGGGCACTCCATCTTCTGAGTGCTCATATGAAACAGTTTTACTGTCCCTTTTTGGGGAAACACTCAACCCAGACTTCTGACTTCATTTCCCAAAATGTGTTTGCAGAAAAGGAACTATTGAGTGGATGGGGGCTGCAAAAGCTGCAAACCTGAAGATAAAAAGGAAGGAGCTAGGGGAAAATGGGACTCCTCTCGCCACTGGCAGATCGTTCTCCTGTAAAATAGGTTGGTGGATGTCATTTCCAAAGAGAGAGAGAACTACATAACTTTAAATCCACTGTCAAACTAGAAATTATCTATTATGGCAGGTACATTTTGCTTGAGCAGAAGAGGAGATTTAGGTGAACTTCACAGAGGCAGGAAAACCATTTGTCTCGATACAGTCTGAGAAGCAAAAGGGTTTGGTATCCCAGTGTTTTTATCCACATATGCTTCCAGGTTTCATTTGACTTTGATATGCTGATTCTCCTTGTGACCTGGGATACGGATCACATACAGGAGGAGCTCATCCCGAGGCGTTCCGACTGCAGGCTGGCCAGCACACCTGGAGAGCACCCATGTTTTTGCCTCTGTTCCCTGCCAGAAACAGCAGAATGAAACCACCACCAATGTTCCTAAGGTCTGCTCTGCTCTCTTCTTCTCTGCGCATTGAGCACAACGAAGCCTGAAACAGATCTGAGTGACTGTCAGATCAACCAAAAGCAGGGACAGTGTTTTTTCCTAGGGATGGAGCACGCTCTGCTTCAGGCAGCCGACTTCAAAAGTGCTCAAATGTACAACGATGGCTCTGACAAGTGAGTGAGACACCACTGGATAACATGCCAGATCTCTAATACGGGTTGGCAGAGATCTCCTGAATAATTATTTCTCTTGAACAATGAGATTAATTCTTCAAACCTCTAATCTGGGCTTGGCAGAAATTCTACAGCTTGGAACCTTGCAGTCTTACAAACACAGGAATAAGTGGCTTCACATGAGGCAGAAATCCTATCATTTGGAATCTTAAAATCTCACACGCACACACAAAAAATACACATCATCTTATAACAGCACTAATAAATAAAAAGATAAGCTATACTTACATATTTCCATTTTCCAAACATAAGACCATCTGGTACTTCTAGAGGACAAGGCATAGTAATAGTGTCTCCATATACTGCATTTACTGTGTACAATCCCAGAGCTAGAGGAGAAACAGAAAGAGAAGAAACAATTTAAAGTGTTTTCTTGAATTCCCATATGCTAGCTAATATTTGGTTCACACTTATTGCAACAGCAGCTCCTTTGCAAATGGTTATTTTCCAGCATCTAGGATTTATCCTCAAACCTGTAAGAAAACAGAATTCCTGTCACTAAATTTGTTAAGTAAATGTTATGACCTTTTTGGACCCATGTTTCCTGTCAGAGTCAACGGGAACCAAGTGGTTTTCCAAACAGGACTGCACCAGCTCAACCAGATGAATATCTACACTACAATCGGGATTATCTCAAATTTAAAATGTACAAAGGGAAAATCCCTAAACCTTTATTTTCTTCATCTGAAAAAACAGCCAATTCTGCCTGGAGAGGTTACATTGCAACACAATATCGTGAGGAGCCCAGCAAAGAAGTGATACTCTGACTGCTGCACAACATTAAAAACTTAGGAAATGATGACAGAAAAGAGAATGATGGTATTAAAATGTGTTCCCTAAAACCTGGGAAAAAAAACCTAGTCTGCACATTTAGATTTTGGAAAAATGAAGTGAAATGCTTCTATGAATTATTTAAGAACAGCTATTTTGGAAACCTCAGCACAATCTTATTGTGCTAATGCATATAAATTCACAGAATAAAACTGACCCACATATTTTCATTGTCCAAAACATGTGAATTGAACAAAAACAACAGACCCTAAAAAGACGAAATGCTGAAATTCATGGAAGCGTAAAGAGGAAGATGTTACAACTTGGTGCATTTGCTACAATGCAACTTTGCTCCTAGTTTCCTTAGTTGCCTCTTGTTTGCTGCTCCTTGCACTGGAGAGAACTTTGCCCCTGGTGCTTGCACAGAGTGCGCTGGCTGCCTGCTCCCAGCCACACATCTGTGACTTCTGTCAAATTCTTTGCCCAGAGGCTCAGGATCTCCCCCTTTGCTGTGCCTTCATTTGCAACTGTAGCTTAAGGGCTTGCTGCCAAAGGTACCGTATTTAGGAGAGAGAAGTAAGATGCTGGTGATGTAGCCAGGTATTTCTGAGGAGAATCATCCATTCCTTCTAGAAACATTCATTTTTCTGGAGATTCAGCCCTTCCTTTCTATAGATGGAAAAAGAAACATGTTCCCCATGCACCCCCAAAGACCTGAGCCACAGACCCCTCCGCTTTTCCCAAGTCCTAAGGCAGCTGCCTGGAGGACCTGACAATTCTATAGAGTGCATAGCTGCACCCAATAGGGAGCTTTTCCCAAGCGACTGTTTTTTGTTTTAAAGAAAATAATTCCTTTTCAAAGAGCCAAACATTGAATTCCTTGCCTGCAATTTAAACTAGAAAGACTCCAGAGCATTTTCCTCTGGGTGAGGACTTCAGATCTCACTCTTAACATCAGCTTGTATTTATCACGTGTATCAGAGTGACAAATGAGGCTGTGGGGCTTGTGCTGTGTGATATTGCATAAAGAAATGGTATTCCAAAATTTTTTCCTTAGAGAAGCTACAACCTGGATGGCACCACATGAGTAAGGCAGAAAAGCAGGCTGTGGAGCTTAATGGACTAAAGGAACACAGGAGATAACAGGCACCCTACCTGCATTTATCTTGAACTTTCTTTCCTTCACACTGCTCCTTTTCAACTAAAGCACTGGTAATCTTTCTGATTCTGTCATTTAATTAGCCACAAACATGCTTTAGGTGCATTATTCACACTGTAAGGACTGGATGCTCTAATTTTCTATATGGTTCATGGAGACCAGCTGTTTCTGAAACGACAATAGTGGTCACTCCACTAGATGGTGCTGAGTAAGAGCAATTTTTTAAAATGAAACAAAAATTTTTAAAGAGATCAGATAACTTCAATCTCATGGAAACAGAAGCAATGTTTAACAATATCAAGCTATAAATGGAAGCAAAATTCAAAGCTGGAACGAATTTTTCCCTTGGCCCTTTCTTGCACTCATCCTCATTCTGACCACCAGGAGGGGTGCAACGCAACTTTGGCTTTGCAAGTTGAATCCTAATTTTCATTTGTTTGCTACAGCTAGAAAAAGCTGTCCTTTTTTGGTTCCTCTCTCCCACAGCAGCAAAATAACAATGGACTTGCAAATATATATTCAATAAAATAACTGATTAGTACCTGTTCAAATTCCAGCTAAGTGTTATCTAGTAATTACAGAAATCTGTAATGGTATTTTGCATCACATGGAAAACCAAAAACTGCTCCTCTGATATGAGATACTCTCTGTTATTAGGGGAAATACTCCCTACCATTAGAGGAAAACAAAATGACTCTCTAGGATCTGAAATGTTGCTCTCTTCTAGACAGCCATTTAGCCCCTGCAAAATTGGTAAGGTAGCAAGTATACACGACTGAAGACTCAACAAAGAGCTTCACGAAGGTGAATGAAAATGTTTCTAGAGAAACTCTTTACAGCATTCAGAGTAGGTAATTGATGAATGGCCTGGAAAAGGGAAAGACTGGCCTCTGATTTAGAACTCTTTCAGCAGAAAGAAATGGACAAAAACATGACTTTCCATAAATTCTGCTTATACTAAAATCACAGAACCAAAAAGACACAGATTTTACTTTAAATACAGAGAAATAGTCCTTACAAGAATGCAAAAGGTTGTCCTGCAAAATATTCTCCCCCCACTTCTGTAGCAACAGATCTAGCACATTGAAGGAGTGCAAATTAATTGAATAACTGCAAACTTTCACTGCAGTGACTGCAGTAATCTCCACAAAATGAACCTACCAACCTATACATTTAAGAAACAAACAAAAAACCACTTCAACAGAATTGGAAACTCTCTGTTGCTATTAGACATATTTGTAAAATGGTGGGACGAAGAAGAGAAGAAAATTATTTCTTAATGATGTAACAGTGCTTACCATCAACCATCATGCTGTGAGACCTCTTTACATAATTTCCAGCTCATTCTAAGAAAAAGAAAACGAAGGCAGGATCTACAAATACATAACAAATTGCTCCTTGCCCTAACACGGTGCAGGGTCAGTGTCAGGGCCCTCATTTCTCATTAACTGCAGGAGGGCGCAAAGGCGACAGCAGGGAATAACACTACGTCACCGGACATCATGTCCTGCCTTGCTCTATTTCTGGTGCACCTTTCTGTAGCTAATTAAGAGCTCAGCCAGCTTCCTTACGTGATTTTTCAGATGTTGTCTTCTAAAACTGAGCCAGTGCTGTTAATAACACCACTAATTCAGAGGCAGGATCTTGTCCCACGTACAACAAGAGCAGCTCCACCTGTCAGGTCTGAATTACACCTATATCACTTTCCTTCCATTTCTTTACATACATAAGAGGCTTGAGCAGGCTGAGATTTACCTCATTTCCCTCTCTGATCCAGTGCTGAAGAAGCTCTGAGCCAGACAAGACCTTTCCACACAGGTTCGAACACGGGAAGAAAGCAGCAGCTTCATGAGGTATGATGGCTCAGAGAAAGATCCCAGCAGGACCCAGCAGGTAAACTGAGATGACACAGCTATTGATGCTTTTAATTGGAGTACTTTCCATGTCCCCATGGCAGTGCTAACTGCATCCTTTTTTGTCCTGCCCTCTGCCTGTGTTTTACAAGGGAAGAACCAAACAGTACCCACATATTCAAGGGACAAAACAAAAAATCTTGAACAGAAGCTTAAAGGCAGAGAAGGTGCTGTTGTTATTTTAGATCCTCACCAAAAGTACGAGGCAGGTGATACTTTAGACCAATTATTATTTTTAAATCAACAGGATCATATAGGAGGAATGGATAGAAGGTGAGTTTAAAAAAAAAAAAATTAGGAAGCTGATGTTTCTCCAAGGAAATAACAAAAGCTGTAGGAAGTGTGTGGAAAGCAGCCGTGTTTTCCACCTTTACCTTTCATTCGCAATAGTGAAACAACTTCCTGCCGCAAACACATCGTCTAAGCGCTCAGGAGTGGTATTTTTGGAACAAATGCAAAACAGAACAAGAGCTGTTCAAACATCCTCTAGATGCAAGTTCCACGTGAGACTAGGAGCCTGTATCTGAAAACTTTGACTAGCACAAGTACTGCCCAAGACTCCTCTGCACTGGCCTGCACAGCAGGGCTTGCTTCCAGCACAGTGGAAATCTGGGGAGCCAAACCTTCCTCAGTACCTTGGCGTCCACTGACTTAAATGATGTTTTATATCTACAAAGATGACCTGTATTTTCCTTTGCACTTAATTTTTTACTGCTGATGCTTCTGCCCTCGTAGGTTCAGCAATGCTGCTTTTTATTACACTTTCTGGACCCAAGGAGCAAAGTCTCATTACTAGAGAACAGCAGGACACGTTGTCTGCCATGGTTCTTTGCAGCAATCAGCAGCATCAAGCAGGGGAGGTCAATTAGCAGCTTCTGAAATGGCAGTGTCCAAACTCAAGAGCTATTATGTCCATTTAGCACCTACCTCAGAAACTGTAGTTAACTACTCTGGAAACTCTATATTAAGATTAGCACTCCAAATCTTTACTTGAGGCATCGGCCCACC
Organism: Cnemophilus loriae; assembly: GCA_013397755.1. Classification (NCBI taxonomy): domain Eukaryota; kingdom Metazoa; phylum Chordata; class Aves; order Passeriformes; family Corvidae; genus Cnemophilus; species Cnemophilus loriae. Next base: position 963,051 of record VZTF01000769.1, read on the forward strand.
CATCTTTTCTCCAGGTAGCCCAGACTAGCCTGTACTAAATATAATCTGGGAGGTTATAAAGCTTTGCCTCATGAAATAAGTATTTTATTAAGTTGTTGGCTATTTTTCTTTCTGCCCTCCACTTCCTAAAGGGATTTCAGCTATACAGGCATGCACATAGGTCCTACAGGGCACCTGCTTAGGTTCCAGCATAAATGGATGGTCCTGACATAAATGATTTATTTTAGGAAACATCAGTGGTTCTTGAAACCACTACATGTTCTTAAGACAGGGAAGGCACCATTTAGAATCACAGAACCATTTAGGTTGGAAAAGACCGTTTAGATCATTAAGTCCAACTGTAACCCTAATGCTGCCAAGTCCAGCATTCAACTACGTCCCTAAGTCTTTTAAAGACCTCCAGGGATGGTGACTCAACCACTTTCCTGAGCAGCCTCTTACAGGGCATGACAGCCCTTTTGGTAAAGATATTTTTCCTAACAGCAAATCTAAATGTCCCCTGCTGCAACTTAAGGCCATTTCTCAACTCCCATCTCACTACGACATCCTTTTAGGTAGCTGCAGAGAGTGATAAGCCTCCTAGTTTCCAGACTAAACAGCTCAGCTCCCTCAGCCACTCATCCCAGGACTCATTCTCTATACCCTTCACCAGCTTAATTACTCCTTACTGAACACGCTTTTATTAAAAGTAAGTTTTTGGGTTTTTTTTTAAAGACAAAGCAGTATATGAATAACAGCTGGGTGTTGGTACAATACAAAATGTATTAGAAAAAAAACCTCTCCTTCTTTGGGTGTGACAAGACTTGACAGCAGGTGTTTACTGTCCCAACTGTTAATACTTGATAATGCCTTAAAGTGGGGTTTTAATACAGAAAAGCATTTTGTCATTTAATTAAAAGCACTATTTGGAGAAAAAAATTAAGAGAGTTTACAAAATCACAGAGTGAGGTTGGAAGGGAAGTCTGGAGGCAACTGGTCCAACCACCCTGCTCAAGAAGGGCAATCTACAGCCCTGATCTACAGTTGTCCAGGACCCCATCCAGATGGCTTTTGAACACCTCCAAGGAAGAAGACACCACAGCCTCTCTGGGCAACCTGTGCCAGTGCTCAGTCACCCTCACAGGAAAAAAGTGTTTCCTGATGTTCAGAGTTACATCCTGTGCTTCAGACCGTGCCCACTGCATCTTGTCATGCCACTGGGCATCACTGAGAAGATCCTGTCTATGTTTTCTTTGTACCATCTCTTCAGATACTTGCACACATTGATGAGATTCCTCCTGAGCCTTCCCCTCTCCAGGCTGAGCAGCCTCAGCTCTCTCAGCTTTTTCCTACAGGGGAGGTGCTCCAGTGGCCCTGCCCTGGATTCTCTCCAGTATGCCCACATCTCTCATACTGAAGAGCTCAGAAAGGGACATACTGCTCCAGGTGTGGCCTCACCAGCACTGAGCAGAGGTGAAGGATCACCTCCCACAGCCTGCTGGCAGTACTTTCCCTAATGCAGCTCAGAATCTCATTAGCCATCTTTGTGCAAGGGTACATCACTGGCTCCTGTTCAACTCGGTGTCTACCAAATGATCTTGTCTCCAGAGCTGCTTTCCATGCTGCATGGACTCTTCAGGTAGGGCTCAGCTTAACTAGTCCTTCTCCCTCTCTTTTCATTGCCTGGGAAAAAGTCACTTTTTCAGTAAGTCATTTTGTAGGCGTTCAAGATTTTCACAACAGTGAGTGAAGAGAAAACCATATACAGCAAACATGTCATGGACCTTTTATTTCGCCACCTGTGCCTGAAAAAATCAGCTGAAAAACAAGACAAAACCTGTATGGATACAATGGGCCTTTAAATAATCCTTTTTTGCTGAGCCACAACAGCCAGGGAGCCAAACATCACCCAGCCTTGAGTCTGCACATCTCTACAACAGAGGTCCAGCAGCCGTTTTCTCAACAAGCTCGTCCTTGTGATGCAGCCTGCTCTACTGAAAACAAGCCTCTTCACAGGAGCTACAACAGGCAGTCTTGTGCACAGCTCACACAGTGCTCATTAATTTTCTGACATAGCACAGAAAACACAAGATACACTTCAGGATGTCAAAATACTGGTTAAAGCAAGCAAAAAATAAAGGCTCATGTTATCAAAACTCACACATATGACACTCCCTATTTCAGCTAGCTGGGTATGATAATTCGTATGCTGGGCATGAAAATAAGGAAGCAGGGCAAACAATTCCAAGAAAATTCAAACACTGATTATCCTCACCATATAAATATGATTAAAAACAAAGGTGCATGTGTTTGTTGATATGTTATCTGATATAAGTTATATAAACAGTACATTGTTTCTTATCTCTACCTGTTTAAATAGTGAAACAAATCCACACATGAGTGACTAGGTCATCAAAAGCACTATTAGTTAGTTACCAAAAATCTTCAAGAGTATCCAAGAGGGAAACTAATTGTAGATAAACATATACATCACTATTTAATGCACTGAACACTTTTAAATCAAAATAACAGAACTTGCTGAAGGGTTTCTTATACTTTATCACAGCATTCCTTCAATTAGTTTTAACCCTGAATAATATCAGAGCCCAGGCAATTTTAACACCAAAGGAAAAAAAAATCCTTTATCATCTTATAAGCACTGATGGAACAGACAACAATTACCCTTCAGAATGCACACTGCTAACTTGAGCTCTTTGAAGATGTGAAGTAACTTGAAAATTTGGGTTTTTTCTTTTATTTTTTTTTGTTTCTCTTTTTTTTTTGTTTTTAGGGTTTGTTTTGGTTTTTTTTTCTTTTTGTGGGGGAGGTGGGAGGGAAAGAAGGGGAGAAGATCCAGCTAGAAACGTGGTTGTGACTCTGAAAGATGTTGAGTTGCTTTTGACAAGCTTGTCAGATGAACACTTACTTAACTTCAATGACACAAGTAGCTAAACCCACACAAACAGGAGCACTTATGTACTTGACACTGATTTTGGCAAGTCTAGAGCAGGCTAGAGAAATGGGGCTTGGCACCCAACAACACTAAAGCACTGGACAGTACACATCACGACACAGGCATGGTATTTAAAGCTAGAGTTACTGAAAACACCAGAGAGAAGGCATTAAATGTCAGCAGAATTCCGCGATCATTACCCTACACAAGCACTAAGTGTGTTTAAAACACAGTTTTTCTTCATAAATGAGGAAAAAAATCCTGATGGAAACATGTCAGCACTTCAGAAATTGTCTTTCTTATGAATACTAACAATCACTCCTTTTTAATACCATATAAAACAGGAGTTTTCCTTATCAGTACAAAGAAATGAGCTATAATTAGAAACTAGCTGAGATAACTTGTCCTATCTGACCAAGGCTACACGGGCTCTATCACCTAAACCAATGAAGAAATCCTCAGCCCACTCCTTCAAGAGGACTGAGGTCACTGCATGCTTCTCACTGGCTCCTTTCTCTATAGTTCAGCCAGTCTTGAATGGCAGGGATTAACAGTTTTCCTACACATGCATATCGTTTGGCTTTCTACAGAACCCTTACTGAGAGCTCCAGGCTGAGCCTCCCTGAGTTTAGGTCCAAAGTCCCATGGAGTACTTTAACCACAGTTTTCAATGTCCTACATGATGATCAAATAGAGCTCTGAGTGCTGTGTACCTGTTCTCAAACCAGACTACTCAACTGCTGTTTATCTCACTGAGGGCTACTTCTGTTGCAAGATCTCAAAATATCCAGCTGTTTCAGTATTTTGGTGGCTATTTCTCCCACTTCCCAAACCAGAAAATGGCTTTCCATCTCTATGCTCCTTGTCTGTATGATTTGCATGTAGCCTGATTTGGAACTACTTTAGCAGAAGTTTTTGGGAAGATCGAGGGAAATTTCTCTGCAAGGCAGAGGTCTTAGGAAGTTATGTCTTTCCAGGAGCAGATGGTTTTGTAGTGGATACCACAGTGCATATTTTACAAGGATTATCACCACTGCAAGCTCTACCCTAGGGAGGTTCACACTGAGCATTTGTCTGAGCATCTCCTATCATCATCATTGCTAAAGCACTACGCTGGAGAACATACAGAAAAAAAGCTTTTCATTTTGAATGTACCCAAACACCTAGACTGCATCTAAATAATGATGACTAATAATCTTTTGTCAGCTTAGTAATTTCAAATATTATTATATATAAAGCAATAACCATGACATTTTCCAGATCATAATCACCAAAAGTTTCTAGAATTTTTGATAGGTATGCAAAAGAAATTTGCACATAGTCATACTCCTTTAAAACTTGAATGGCCGTCATTAAATGCATTATCGTTGTCATTTAAAGTAAAACAGATACTGCTTTCAAGTCAGCAAAGCTTTCAAATTACATAAAAGAGCTGTTCCTAGCATTATCCTCTGCAAAGCTGGAGACTAAATGAGCAGTTGAAAACTCAGTAACTGATGCAAAATGCTACCCCAAAATGAACTAATTGTGTCAGCACATCAACCTTCCTACCTTACCGCCTCAGCATCGCTCCAATGCCCAGCTCCATGAAGACAAAGCAAACTGCTAAGTCCAACAGCTCTGAAATGGGACCAGAAAAGCTCCGCTTTTTAAGTCCACTCCCTTTTAAATCAGGAAGGCTCCAAAATCTACTAAAGAACTGCAAAGAAAACCCATGAAAGCCACCAGTGCCTTTGTAGCACATGGGCTTTGTTATAGCAAGATTTTCCTTCCAAAGAGAAAAACCTAAGCTACTTCTCCCAAACCACCACTCCAAAACATCACCTGTGATTTCAGTAGCCTTCTAATCACACTATTTTATGGAAACCCTAGCTTTTGGCTCAGAATTATCTAAGTCTGTCTCTGGATTCAGTGCTAATCCAAAACCAATCATATTTGCAGATTTAAATTTTCAAGTCCTTTGAGTAAATCTTACCGGTTTAAAAGAAGTTACATATATAGCAGTGTTGCTGCAAATAGGAAAAAATGCAGTGTAATTCCAAGCAAATATTTACTAATTAGATGTAAGGAACACACAAGTACCTACTTAAAAATGCTTGAATTAGTATAGGCTAGCAAAGACAACGTTTCCACAAGATCCAGGTGGAGCCACATCAGAAGACACGTCCAGCATTGGCAAATTGTGGTCAGCACCAGAAAACCCAGCTATGACTTTTATGAGCGCCATACAGTGGGAAAAAATTGCTTTCCCACAGCTGATGCTGCAACTGAAAGACCACGGTAAATTATTTACTTCCATGCAATTTTTTACGAAACATTGCTTAGGACAGTTCTCATAATTCAGAGGAAGGGATAAAATAGCTAACATATCTTCTTATAAACACTTCTGTTCAAGATGTAGCCACGACTAAAGGAATTATGATCAATTTTTTTTTTTTTAACAGACTAGAAATTTGAGAATAGTTTATTAAAATAGTTACCAACATATGGTGTGATTTTTACAAGTGGTCAGGCACATCTGCCAGGGAAGTGAGTTACAGCTTACTAAAGTCTGACGATACAAGCTCTCTGCCAAGAGATGAGAAGCAAATGTGACTCAGAGAACAGTTTCTGAGTCAATACGGCAAAGAATTTTTACTTTAGAGGGTATAGCTAATTAGGCAAAACAGGATCAACAAAGTCTTTGTGGCTTGGTGAAACTTCTCACCGTTTCTGAGGTTAGCCCCTGGCTGCTCCTGCAGCATACTTCTGATATGCTTCTCACTTGCACTTCTAAAGTAATTCTCCGTTTGTTAAAACTACTCAATTTTTTTTTTTTTTATTTTCTCATTATGCTAGTCAGCAATGCTGGTGTGTGTCCAATAACTTAGAGGGAGTTAAAAGTTTCTACTAAATCCTATAGAACCTGCAGCTCAAAACCAATTACCTAAAAATCCCCACCATATTCTTCTATGAATTTTTTCCTATTAAAAAAAGTCAATAGACAGCATACTAAAAAAAGATCTTGTCCCTCTTGTTTCTTCCTAACTTGATATTGACAGTATAGAGCAATATACCCCACAGGTTAGTGGTGTAGAAAACCCACATTATTTATACAAAAATACTGAATAGAAGGCTAAACAATGCATGTTTTTAATACCAAAATTATGAAAGGTTTTGTTTTGGTGCTCTAAGTAAGATCATGCTGACCTGTCATCCTAGATTTTAAGTCAATGTCCAACTGGCAGTGCACCAAGGGAGAAGACAAGACCTTCTGAAAAAGGAGGCTGAACTTTTGCCACTTGTGTCCTCCCCCCTGCCTGTGCTGCTGCTTCACTGCAGCCAGAGGCCCGGGAAAAGGTGATGTAGGCACCAGAGGGGAGATGGCAAAGGGTGTCCAAACCTGCTGGCTCCTTCCAGGGGCACCTGGAAGCAAAGAGACTGTTTCTAGTAGGGTGAGACACTTGGGCTCCCTTCCTGCCACACCCATTAACCTTTTCCCATCAGCCTGCACAGGATTAAACCAGCGAGAACAAACTGCAAGACAGCAAGGGGACAGACACTGCAACCCACTCGGTCAACTGCTGTTTCTGGGAAGATGCAATCACAGAGCCAAGTTAAGGCTTCACTTTGACCATCAGCTAGCCAAAAAGAGAAGTGCCCCTTAGTCTCTGACCCAGGGCACTCCTCTCCAACTATAAAAAAAAAAAAAAAAAGCTTTCTTTCACACACATTATAGCCTACACATGCCAGTAAAGTATATGGCAGCTTGCCTACATTCAAGTACCCCTTGTAAGTACCTTACTTTAGATTCTGGTGTGTGAGGATCCATAAGCAGGTAAGAGGAGAAGGAACAGACAGACCTTCCAAATATAGTTGTTTCAGGAGTTAGGCACTATCTAAGAAACACATGCCTTATTGATCTATGCTTCAACTCTTGCCTGAAAACAAAGGAAAAACAGTTCAAGCCTTAGCTTTTGAAAAGCAGCCAATAAGCAATATTTTCTTCCCCCTGGCACTGGCCAAATGCAAGGACACACACAAAGACTACAGCATCACAGAGGAAAGTCTGATGCTGAATCCACCTACTCCCAATCAAAATACTGAATTTCTTACTATGTAAAAGCTTAGTAACAATTTATATTTCACAAACATGAACTTTCCAAAACACGTATCTATTTCGTATGCTTATTTAAGCTTGAAGGAGTCTCAGGAGCAAAATTACAGTACCATAAAGCAAATAACATTGCAAACTATGAGGGAAGAAGAATATCACCGATCACTCTAGTTAAAAGTAAATAAATGCAGTGGAAAAAAAATTAGGAATTAGTGAAAAAACAGGCAAGTAACACAAGAAATTAGAAAAAGTTATGTAGTTGAAGGAATGCCACCAGAGGAGTCCTATACAAAGAAAACTCAACAGCAAACAACTTTCCTCCACTTCTAACCACTTTCCTCCTGTGAGTTGTGTCCTTTCTGCCCACAGTCAGAATGAAAAGGCACTTCCCTCCCACCTGTCTAGGGTCTTTCCAAGTTGAAAATTAGTACCTAACAGGTTCCAGCAATGTAAATTTTTTTAATCATGCCTGTTGCTCCTCTACTTCAAATCATGATCTGCTCTGTCAAAGAATCCTAAAACACAGAAAAATGCCAGATCTCTACTACTGACTCTTCCAGATCTGCAAATGTACCTTTTTTCCATTATCTGCACATCCACCTGGGCCTTTGTTTGCTCACGCAAAACTATCTTAAGGTTCAGCTCCCCAGCTTCTGGCACAGGCTCACAAACTGCTATCCATATTCACCTCTGCAACAAACAGGGTTTCCAGCAAGCAGAGAAGACCCTGTGGGAAGAAGCCATCATTTCTTGCTTCTCTTTATCAGTGCTCTGAAACACTTGCAAAAGATTCAACTGTATTCCTGTAATAATCCTATACACTCCAGTAAGTAAGAAATAAAATATTCGGTGAATGTAAGTTTGATAGGTGACTTGCAGAAGGGCACCAGGCACTGACGCTCTGCCAAGACAGGCATCCAAAAGTGCACATCCAATACTGTGTATCACAGAAAAGTGTTTTTCCTACCTGCTGTTCATCAAGGCTGTGGGGTCCACAGCTAATTAACAAACTGTCCTGCCACACTTGCCTTACTGCAGTCACACTTACCAGACCTGCTGCTTGCTGGCTTTAGCAGTTATTCCCAAAGAAATCAGCTAGACTTCACAAGAGAAAAAATATTAACCTGTGACTGTACTGTGTATAACGTGTACAGGATATTATTTTCAGTGAATGAGCTTCATTTACTTGTGGTGAAAACCATGCGCTAATCACCTCAAAACAAAAATCCCAAACAAACAAACAAACAAACAAAGGCCAAGGCCTTACAGAAGATACAACTTTCGAGGGCACAAATGAAGGACAGATTTAACCTTCCATGACACTGAGTGGCTGAAAAAAGCTGTACACACTTTCGACAGAACCTGCTGGACAGACACCCTGCACTGACAACAGGCTTTTGGCTGCTCCGTCTTTTTTCCGACTGCTTTTCCTACTGATAAGGCAGAGGACAGAGCAATGCAGATGAGATGAATGTAGCCTCGCCAAATCATCAACAGGTCTTTGTTACCTGGAAACGAGACCTATCATTTCACTGATAGCACAACAACATATGTGTGAAAGGGGAAAAGCTCATTGAAAGTATAATGCTATAAATCCTTATGATTTATGCTGAAATAAGTGACTGACAGCTCCTCTGTGGCTCTCTTCAGATTTAACGGGCTCCTCACAGACAGAGTTTTTTTAAATTTCAGGGATGCGTGTAGCCAGCCTTAGTACTGGCAATAGTCTCCTGCCTTAGGAGGATGAGCTGAAGCAGATGTGCACTTTTGCCAGTGGGAGAAATCAACACCACCTTCATTTCTGGAAGTTTGTCTTTGCCTACCTTTCTTAACCACGCTTTCCTAACCAGTATGCTGAAAACTAACAGGTGGGCCAAGAGCAAAAATTACAAGCAATATACAAAAACAAGTATATAAAAACAAAGGTTACACAAACTCAATGGTGAAATGTAGACACATGGATATGGAGATACTTAAGGGTGGTGTGACTTCAGTGCCCATCATGTGGCTATTACTGACATGTGTGAGGGTAGGTAATGCTTCCAAGCATCATGTTCTGCTTCCACCTCATATGTATTTACATTTCTATGTGCATATACAAAGTAGCCTCTGTGTGTTTGTCTCTCTGTCTAGTATGCTATCACTTTTCTGCTTTGCATGAATTGTTTATTTTTTTCACAAAAAAAAAAAAACCCAAACCATTGCTTAAAATAGTGCTGCATATATAAAACAATGCTGGAAAGAAGCACACAACAGGAGCTCAAATTTAGTGGATTCAGTCACAGCTTACAGTGATTTTCCAATATAATATAACATTGGAGCATATAGGCACTGTCCAGTTATTGAACAAATTGCTGCGAGTCTCAGCTGCCCTCTGGAGAAAACCATTTAAGGTTAGAAAATGCAAAGCATGGTTCCTATTAATGCTTTAAATTAATATAGCAGTTACTTTCTAGAATTTTAATATGTAGGCATTGCTTTCTGCAAATACAATGCTGCTAAAAAGTTTAAAAGCAGCAGGATACATTGCAAGGCCTGTATGTAGGCCCAAAAAGAGAGTTACTGACAGTGTGTGAAAACAGAAGCCACAAAGAAGTTTAATCTTTCAAATATTTAATGCACATATTTATCTTCAAGAACAAATAGTGCCACAGCATGAGGATGAAGGCACGAAACACCACAACATCATAACTACTAGAAAACTGTTATGTTGACTAGGCTTCCCCCTCTATTGTTATAAATCTTGTGGCACATCCTAGAAGTCCAAGACCTCATTTGTAAGATAATACGGTGACACAATCAAATGATTGCTCAGGGATCCGGCCCAGACCAGCCTTATGTGGAGCACTTTAGGACCCCCATGGAGCCACTACTATGTCCAGAGCATAACCCCAGCTCAGTGGAACCCCCCAACTCCAGATTTGTGCCTATGCCACCAATAAAACCTGCTACGTGGTTTGCAGGAAGAGAGAAACTTTGACTGCCTGAGTAATACACTATGCTGGCTTTAGGGAATGTGTTTTCTGCACACAACTCATGTCAACACAGTCCTGAACTCAACACAGCAGGATCAGAAATGATAGCAGCTGCACAGGCTCTGGTGCTTGTAATTTCAGATTTTGATCTGAATGGCCAAGTAAATAACAATTCCTTCAGAGCAGCCCACCTCAGATGCACAGCTTCCAGTGCAGAGCGGCTACACTTACGTTGTCATTGCAACTCTCTGTAAATACCAATCATGGTGTGAAAGTCACTGCTTCCTGTATATACCTGTCAGAAACTCTGCAGAGAAGGCAGATGTGTTTTAGTCAGCATGACAGCTGCTATAGTGCATCATGCTCCTGTAAACTGCATTAACGCCCATCTGCACTTTTAAGTACATTTGAGCATCTTGTTTTGACCTACACATTTGGGCCATAATCACCAATTTCCCTGTCTAGGTACTGCTGCAGCTGCCCATATCATCACTTGCCCCTGAGCAGGAACATAGAGGATGGGTCTCCTGAGTTGTTATCTTGATTTATGGCTGGAGCTTTTACCTGTACAGTGCTAGTTATCCATTTTTTCCACACTAATTATGTACTCAGAGAATGACCACTTTGCAACCATTGAAGACAAGGTGTTTGCTATGTAGCCTGTATGTGGGCAAAGCACACAAGCTACTGCAATGCTTGGCTGAAGCAGATCCCCTCCTGAAGAGCAGAGCCTCCATGTGCACCTTTATGCTGCAGTACTGAGAAGTGAGTGAGAGGTACCTTACTTCTCTCCTAAGAGCACTCCTGTGTTTTCTGCAGAGAAACAGCGCTCGCTCGGGGTGTGCGAGGGACTGCTGCAGTTCTTGCTCAGTTGAAAGCACCCCTAAATCAGTCAGTTGCAAGCTGTCCTGCTGTGCTGTGGCTCTAAAGCCATCACGCCCGAGGGGACTCCTAGAGCACCCATTACCTACAGCCCTCGCAAACCACCACTCTGTACCAACAGGAATATAACCATGCTGGGTACCTGGCAGAAAACGCTTCTGAAAGGCAAAACCAATCTTACAGCTACTCCAAGCCATCTCTGACCATCTGGAGGGGTGCTAGGATGGCTCAGTGGGTCAAAGAACCTGACCCTAAAGAAAAAAAAACTTGTTCTGTCTTTTGTGAGGATGCAGAACATTTTTAATCATCTCCAGGTTCTGTAAAAACATGTACTAATTAGCACAAATATTTTAAAAAATGCTCCTATACATAATAATTCTAAAGATAATCTGAAAACTAATTAATAGTTCTGGAATCCTTTCTTTTTTCCCCTCTTTCTGGAGCACCATCTGGTGCCCTTCCTAAAATACCAAGGCTAGAGAATTATTTATGTGAGCTTTGACCACGTCTGAACAGCTCACAGTATGATGTATGTTTTTAATGCCCTGATACTGACAACAAGCCTTTTTTCTCTAAATTAATGGGAAACAAGTGTCGCACAGTGAAGATAAAAGTGACTTTGTGAAGTTTTATTCTTTAGAAGTTGCCTTTTGTAACATATGAGGGTCTTTGCAGAAATGTCAGTGTCAGCTTGTCTGACCAAAGGGAGAGATGCGATGGCACATGTGGTATGGGTTGTGTGTGCACAGTGGGAATCCATGGTATTTCAAGTTGGTCTTAATCGAGTCTTGAAAAACAAACAAACAAACAAACAACCTACCCCAAACCAGCCCCATCACATACACAAACAAAACCCTAGAGCAACCCATGTTACCCTCCAGCAAAAGAGTAGCCGCCTTTAGCTTCTCACAGGTACAAATCAGCTTTTTAGGCTGATTCCTTTAACTTTTTTAAAAATGTTTTTCTTTTTCATAAATGTATTTGATACGCAAATTCATACTGTAAAACAGATGTTCACAGCCTAAACCAAACCACAGAATCACAGAATGGTTTGGGATGGAAGAGACCTTTAAGATTTTCTAGTTCCAACCCCCATGCCATGGGCAGGGTCACCTTCCCCCAGACCAGGTCGCTCAAAGCCCTGTCTAGCCTGGCTTTGAACACTTCCAGGCGTGGGGCAGAGAAGAGTGAAAGGCTGGGTTTTGAGACCCAATACAGGTGTTGGGTGCAGAGCCCTTGGAGCAAGGCTGCTGTGCACCCCCCGCTCACCAGCTGGTCCCCAGTCATTCCCCCTTCTGGAAAGCAGCATGGGGACCTTTGAACGGGAACCCACAGCTTCTGCACGGAAGGGCTGTGAACCCGGACCTTTGGAAACAGGGCTCAAAAGTACCCGCTAAAAAGAAGTCGTTAAGAAAACCTAAACTCTCCATTTACAGATCCCTGTACTCACCAGCGAATCTAGAAGCACTTACTCCCGGACATAACGGCTTTTATCCCTGGTTTAAAACAGCACAGAAAATGTCCCCAGACATGCAGTGCCTTGAACACCACGGTGTGGAGGGCTGCCAGCTGTGGCAGAGCTGGGATGGGGAGAAGCAGTGATGGACAGTTGGCACAAAGCAGCTTTGAACTGGGTGACAGACCACCAGGCTGCAGAGTTGTAAGTGTTTCATTATATACCCTTGGCATTATCCTGAAGCACTTTTTAATAAGCATCATGCCTCTGCTTTGAGGGTGAAATACCAAAAAGTCCCTAGGAGTAGCTTCACACCTGAACCTGCCTTCTGTGCACCAACAGCTGCTGCAAGAATAATTTTTCCTCTCTAGACAGTCCATATAAGTACCTGAAATTGGCTGCTACAGTATTGAATTGAGTCCAACATAAGATAAATATCCATCATAGCCATTAAAAAACCCCCTCAATATATTAAGTGCTCTAAAATCAAAACAAGGCACCTTAAATCAAGCTGAATGCATCTGAGTAGGTTTTCATTATCTAGATTTATCTTAGGTACATGTCATTTCTTTCTCATTAAATGGCAATATAAATTGTACACATAAAAATATTAAAACATATTTTCTTCTCAAAATGACTAAAATGTGATAAAAGCCCACACAATACTTTCCCTTGCCTTGATGTTTGCAAGAGAGTACCATATGGCTTGTCTGAATCCCTCAACTAGAGTTTTCCTGAATTCAAAACTAATTTGATTTGGCAACTCCTTCTTTAGAAAAATGTAAATTCTCATAACATGTTTTAAATTATATTCTAGCTAACAAAACATTATTTTCTTGTTCTAAGTACAAGCAAGCTTTTACACATTTTTCATTTTCATCATAAAGGTAAATTCTTCAGCTTTCAGAACTGGTAGCAGTATTTGTTCCAAACAATCTTCTCTGCACATCACTAATAAAGTCATATTTCATAGTTGCCTCCCTGCCTTCCCTGTATCTCAACATATTAGGCACTCCAAAGATCCAGAGTCTATGGTAATCCCTTTCCTAAACAGCTCTGAAATCTAAGTAAGAAAGAAAATCAAAGGAAAAGAGCCTTATTGAAACCCGTTTTCTCCTATAAGGTAGGTACAGCACAAAGTTCTCATGACTGGCAAAGGCCAGGCAGGCAGCATTTGACAGGAAGATTACTTTGAGTTGGTTTTCCAAGGTTGTGCTGCAGAAGACCATCCTTCCTATGACTTGCCTTCCAGAACAACCAAAGTAATTAAATCAACAACTACGGGCTTTTCTGAAGAGAACTGCTCATTGGCCATGCAGTATAATAGTCTGGTTTTGTCCTGGATTTCACACCAGGATGAAATCACTTCTTTATTTTTCAGGATGGATGCAACAGCTACAAACAGAAAGTGCTATTTAGTTATACTTCAGAGAATAAAGTAGTTTATCATAGGTTGCTTCTGTGGGCCTAAAAATCCCTGGACTATAGGTTTTAGTAGGATAAACCTTCCTCAGAGCAGTGTTACAGGTTTTTCGTCACAGCAAAAGAAAATGAAGCTTGTGTGACTGTTGCTCACAGGTCAAGCAAGACAACGAGTTAGGAAGCTGACAATTTCAACTCAAGCTTCACAGGAATGTAAGAACTACATCATGCCAAAAGTGTTGTGAAGACAGGGATGAGGGGACATTAAATGAATAAATAGAAGATTGTGGTCAGCTGAGAAAAACACTGCAAAACAAACTTAAATTGACAGGTTACCAGAGCATCCACCCTGCAGAGAAGTTTGCAAGGCTCCTAGGAGGAGACAAGTTTCCACAGGACCTTCCACCAACTTCGTTTTTAGTGGACACACTGATGGGCATGAAGCCGTAGGAAAAATAGCCATTATTAGGTGTACTGCCCCTCACTTCCTTAGTTACATCTCCACACCTCTATATGCAGTCATTTCTGTGGGTGAGGCTGACCTGCACCAGGCTGCACAGGCAAGGCTCTGCAGGAGGCAGGCACCTGGGAACATCAGTCCCAGAATAATGGAGAGATGGCAGGAAGACACAAGAGAGCATCAACACCTTCCCTGCTATCTGAACAAGTCATCAGCTGAAATGATCCTTAACAAGGTGAGCTGTGGTTGTAGACCTGTTTTTCTGTCTCCAGCCACCAAGAGACAGAGGCATACTGTTCTAGGAGTAGTCTCACTTCATTAAAACTATTATTTGAAAAGCCAGAACACAAGAGGAAAAAAGGTCTTCACCCCCCCAAAACCAAAATTCAGGAAATTCAGAGGGTGCAGCAGATTTTCTGTACCAAAGCACAGTCCTAACTAATCTTACAGAAGCAATTCTAATTAGGCAGGAAATGAAGAACAGTTCATTTCAGACTGGCTGAAAGAACAGTGGATTGATTGAAATCAAATCACTGATTTTAATCATGGATTTAAATCAACCAAGCAGGACACCTTGATTTAGCTCATCAACTTTAATCTTGTACTTTTTACTTTTTTCCTAATGAAAGCTCATTCATTTTGTTAAGATAATGTGGGGAATTGTGAAAAGAACACACTTCATGTTAAAATGGCTTAAAATCTTTATTCTCATTCAACATTAATGACTTGTGACTTCAGAGCTTGAGCTGACTATTTTTTTAACAGTTAAAAAGCATAGCTTTTCAATTCATTCACATTTTAAAGCTCATGAAACACATTGTAAATTATTTTAGAGATTGTAATAAATCTAGGTCTTGATAAATGTACAGATTTCTGCTGAGGTATCTTCTAAAACTGTTTGGGTAAAACAACTCCAATTTGAGACATCACAGACTTTAATCTATTTCTGTGAAAGAACATTAGAGCCCACGAGAAGACAGTCCATTATGTAATTTAGGTATACCTATTGAAAGTATAAAACCTGACACTGTGCAACATTCTCTTAAAAAAAAAAAAAAAAGCTGTCAAGATACTTCTGAAACTGTGTTAACACAAAAAATATGAGGAATATGGTGCTGAGATGACAACGATGAACTGGTCAGAGTACTTTGAATATGAGACAGAAATCCTGATTAGATGCTATGCTAGGGGAAAAAAAAAAGCTTCATAATTTATAGGGGAAAAAAATTCTGAAGGAAGTGTCAGCAAAAAAGGAAGAGGACATGTAGGGACAGTCCTCGTGCTGGAAAAGACCCGGAGGTGACAGAGGAGCAGAACAGATTTCATGTGTACTTGTAATACAATGTGGCAGCAGCACAGAGAACAACAAAGTGCACTAATAAGAATGAAGAGAGACACTAAAATGAATTAAGGGATGTTTCAGGAGAGTGGACTGAGAGACACATTATTCCTAGTACACCCAAGCATTACCAGTGTACAGCATTAGTGTTTCATTCAATATTGTTTCCTTTTCTTCCCTTTTAGAGCCGTAACAGAGAGAAAAATTGTAAGGAAACACTCATTTTGTACCAATGCACACCAAGACATACCTCTCCATATAAAACTCAGCAAACCAAATACAAAGTTACATGAGCTAATAAATACAAGGCAAAAGCACAGGGAGCTTGTAGCCGAGCACTGCCTCATTTTAATTGTCAGTACAATTCTGACTGTTTTTGTTAGGGAAAAGTTACAGATGAAAAATATCAACTCTTAATCTTTATGAGCTACTATTTAAATCTCTGCCAGGGTGCTGAGGCTCTGCTAAAAATGAGGAATGAAAATCGGTGCTTTATTCATTAGTCCTGCCCTCAGCAGGCATTCAGAGCTGCGGACTCAGAGCTGCTTATTTCCATGTCAATGTCTTAAGCGCCTTTCCCTTCTTCCCTTAGCTCTGCAAAGCTTTGACAGAGAGATGGAGGATGGAGCCCATCTCGAACCATTCTGAGCCAAAGCAGACCTAAACAAAACTTACAATCCCTTCCAAAAAAGATTAAGTATGTTTGATTTGCTCATATTTTACCTCAGAAATCTCTGAGGATATTTTTTCCACTCTTACTGACAATGTTCTTGAGTAAGAAAAGATTTACATTTGAATTTGAAGTGTTAAGGTACTTTTCCTTACAAACTATTGGAACCTGAAGCACCAACTGTCAATCTGCTAACCAAGGCAGATGCAGTGATTCTGCTTTTATTTTTCTTTGACATGGCAAAGAAAAGGACTTTTAAAACACCACTCAGAGCACACAAGTGATAAGAACAGTCAATCCAGAAGGAATATTCAGAAGAAAAATAGACAAAACCAAGCTACCGTGGGCAAACGATGAAGATTTAACAAAAACTCCAGACTGCTGGCCTTTGGCGTACATGTTGGATAAATTGAAGTACAGCTTAAACAGCAATGCAGAATTTCTCCTGCTTTATGATTAGGAGCTTCAGCTACTTAGTTTTGTTAATTTGCTTGGGAAGTAATATTCCAAAGTCCAAGCTACATAATCTGTGCACTCTTGGTAACTGAAGTTATCTACCTGCAGCTCCAAGAAGTTAACAGAAGAACACTGCTGCAGGTGGATTTGCTGGGCACCACAGTCTTGGAGGGTTAACCACTACAAATCCATGCAACAGAGCAGGCTACAACATCTTAAATAGTTACACCCTCCACATAACTGCACCTAAACGTGGCAAAAGAAACACTCTGCAAACACATGGACGTCATGCCAGTTAAGAGTGAAAGTGGTGGCACCAGGAGATAAAATCAGCTGCATTAACTAACAACAGTGCTAGCATATTAGTCTCTAAGCATCTTTTGCACTCTGTCTTCTCTCTCTTCCATCCCAGTAGGATTACCTAGTGCAGTTTACACCATGGACCAGACAGGTTTCTGAAAGCTGTATTTGTTAATGCCACCTCATTCTCCAATGTTATAAACCAAGTTTATGCAATTTGGCACGGATCGTTCAACCCTGGCCTCCCCTTCCAGCAGAGGGGAGGGACAGAGGGGACAGAAAAGCTCTCTCAATGTCAGCACTTAACTTTCTCAAGTCTTCACACCTGCATCTTTCAAAATTACAGGTTTTAAGTGAAAATAAATACCCAATGCCTTCAAAAACCCCATACCATCTATGCTTAGAGAGCTTCCATAAATCACACTATTAGAGCTGGACAACAAAACTGGTTCAAATGCTATTTCAGGGCACGGAAGATGCCTCACGAGGTACTTTATCATCTATCTCATCTTAAGCATAAATTTATCACACAAACAAAAATAGTATCAGAATATACACCTACACTGCTTATGAACCTCAGCCTGCACAACCCCTCTAACAGGAGAAAAGCTGCACTGTCTTACAGACGATGAACGCATCTCTGAATTCATGTGTTTATTTTTTGAAGATCACTAAGCTTGCTAAATTTATATACCAAAGAGAAAAAAACATCAAACCTTTTGGCAATCAATAGACCTCCAAAAGACAGAGAGCATCTATTTAGTAAAATAATAGCTATCGCAGCTGGTTTTGGCACACCTAGCTGAATACACCTATGCCAGCTGCTGCAGTCAGATGCAAATCAAGGACAGACTTTTCCCTGTTTTCCATCACAGCCAGAACTGCTATGCTTAGTCACTTATCATAACAGAAACACATGCTTAGGAATAATTACTAAAAAACACCTTACTCTGTAGTTTTCACCAGATTTCACTGTGCAGATTAATCAAAGCATAAAACCTAATGATAGGTTAAACCTTGGACTTAGCTGTTTTCAGAAGGACACTTGCTATGTGCTGACACACCTGCTTTCTTGCTTCTTCTGTATTTCTTCCATTCATCTATCAAAGAAACAATCCTATTCTTGTCTTGTGGAAACAGCCACTGGAGAGAAGTGAATCATATTTTAACAAGCAGCCTTTTGGCTCTGTTCTATTCAAAGGAGCCAGACATTCAGGATAACACTTACGTGATTTTCTTTTCTACCTAACTTCACATTGTAATTTTTGTGAAGAACACATGTAAGCAGGCACTTCCTACAGGTTTTTGATCCTAGGTAAATTCTTAGATTTTTTAAAATGTCTACACATTTATGCACTAGTATTTTACATTAAGAAAAAAAGCCAATCTTCTGAATAATTCTTTCCTCAGAACTATGGTTCATCACCTTAACTTGTGGTTTGTCTTCCACTGAACACAGAATGCAGAGTTTCTTATTTTCATTGTTTACATAGGACATGACATCTTAAACAGAGTTTACATTCTTCTGTGATAGCAGTTGCTTTTCAACAAGGGGATAAAATTATTTCCATTAACAACTTGTTTTTCTGGTTTAAAAAAAATCCACATGAAATAAGTTGTAGAAATGTGAAATTTTGTTAAAACACTCATTATTTCTAGCAAAAAAATTAAAAACTAACCCAAAAGGAAGTTCAACTAGAGCTTATTAGCATTACACTGGGTATTTCAGGTGAAATACTAACACTTTGATAGTTGATAGCTAAATAAAAATATTTTTGATTATAGGATTTACACTTTCAGTTTAAAAAGAAGTGCATGTACAATCTTTTTGAGACATTGAAGTTCTAGCTATCAATTTTTTTCAGGGATAACTTTAATGTTTATATCTGAGATGAGCTGGAACTAACACATCTGGTTTTAAAGGTACATTGCAAATAATAAGTTCAACATTTCACAGATATATATGATATATTCCTAGATTTTGAATTATTTAAATTCACCTCTATAAACAGACTTTTTTGCATAGTTACAAAATTTTATATGATCACTTTCCTGTTTAAAAAAAAACCAAAACAAAACAACAAAACCCCAAAAATCTTCAAACTTTAAATTTTGGCACATTTCAGTGCTCATGGATTGGAAAACTAAATGCACTTAAGTGTATTCTGTAACTTGCTTTTGCTACTGTTGAAAAATCACATTTGTGACCAGGTTATGACTTTTACTCTCCTTGCCACCAGTCTAAAACAAGAGAAGGAATCCAATTCAGCTCTTCCCATACAACCAGTCCGGCAAGTGGAAATTCTGATTTATTAAGAATTTTACCCAATTCTGCAGAACTCTATCTATAGCCAAGCAGAAGGCTACAAAAGTGTTAAATCTTTAATCCGTTAGGATTTTATCTCTGCATTATTCTTTCCCCTCCATCTTCCTGTAAGATATCATTAAAGGATAAATAAAATAATATGAAATATTCAAATTAGAAGATGAAGATGGGAATTTTCAAAATATGAAGAAACTGTTGTATGCACTCAACTGAAAAAGAAATTAGAGATTTTATATTTCAGGTTTCTGTAAAGAGAAGGTGGGTTAAATTAGGATATGTATGTACCTACACACCTGTTTATGTATATGTTCATTCACACTAAATATGTAGAGATTTCACAAAATCTTCTTTTCAATCTCACACTCATATATTACTGAAACTCCAAATAAAAAAAATAAAGAGCCAACCCCCCCAAGTTAGTGAACTTATTACAATTTCTTGAGATTTCTCTTTCAAGTTCCCTTTAAGTGCATGAAGAGAAGATGAAATGCAATAGCTGTGGCTTGGGTTCTGATTTCAGCTGCAGCTGCATAAATCACTGAAATTTAAATGTTATTCCAGATTCATACTACGGCAACTAAGATCTGGCTCTACACTTTTAATGTCATCATGTATATTTTTTAAATCGCAGCGGAAAATTCTGTTGTGGCCACCAGAACAAAACACTAAAAGGTAATTATTTCAAATCTGTATGTCCTTGCTTCCCTCCCTGCTCAAGCCAGCCAACCAACACAGCATTATCTTTCACGCTGCATCTAAATTTATTCTCTTAAACACACCAGTCAGTTTTCATGTAAAGCAGGGTGAAAGAGTTTATGTAAACCAAATACCTTAATTTGAATAATTCACTCCTAGGAAAATTATATGTTTTATATCTAAAGTAATAAGCAAAGTATCAATAGAAAGCCACAACCAACCAATGAGTATAAGAGAAAGGAAGGTCTTTTGGCTAAAGCTCTGAATAAAGAACAAGGACATTTGTATTCTTGTTCTGCCACCAAAAAAATTGGCATATTGCTTTTGAACCTTTAAACCCGCTCTATAGTATTTTGTGATGAAATAATATTCCATTGTGCAAAAAAAGAAAATATGATTTTGTTAGTATGGTTAAATGATCTGACACCTGACTACTGATATGCCATTCAGGTTTTCATGAAATATGTATTTTAAAATCTGCTAGGTTAAATGCTGACATTACGTAACAAATGATGACAAAATGTTCTGAAAGAAAGGCAAATACTTGTATTTCATTAATGCAAAACAATTACTGTATTTTCTATATTATTAGAGTTTCAGTACGCAAGGGACTATAAAGCCAACTCATAAAAACCATCCCTAAAGCACACCCAAGTTAGAATGCAGAGAAAAACACATTCCCCAAATGAAAAGCTTAGCAGTAGTAGTAGAATGGTGGCACCCACTGTGCACTGCAAAAATGGAGAACAAATTTAAGAAAAAAAGAAACATTATGTGAAAAATATTTTAATAGGGTTGGGAAAATGCTAAAGCTCCTCAACAGGGAATCTCTTTGTTACATTTGAGAAAGTAACTTTTCAATTGCTGTCCATGCAGAGTTTGCTACAGCTCAGTACATCTACCTAACGCAGTCACCTGTGCCTCAGAACTGTCTGCTTTTGACTGCACACTCTTCAGATCCTGTGCACGTGATCTGGGAAAGTTTCCAGTGGGCAGAACAGCTCTTCATACAGCCCTCTCAGCTTGTGTAAGTCTGTCTCAATGGCTGAAACCCAAAATCTTCCTTCACAGTTTGCCTACTACGCTCACACAGTTCTTCCTACCTACAGGAGTTTTAGTCACCCATGCAAAACACGGAGTTAAGAGATTACTAAGATATATAACGAAAATTAGGAAAGAAGTCCAACCCAAAATGCCAAAGCTTTAAGTATTTTACAATAAGAAATTTAAGTGAATGAAGAAACACAACCAGCTCTTTAAAACAGGGCGGCAATTCAAAGAGAGAACTCTGCCTTCACGTGGCTAGTTGTTTCCTTTTCTGATTTAAGTATATTCATATCTAGCCCAGGTGCCCAAGTAGGCAGACAGAAGTTGGAAGCAGTTCTCTTATCCGACACTTTCCTCTGATGGATACAGCACACGTAGATAATTGGTTAATGAATTGGGCCTACAGATCATGAAGCAGGTTGAACCTGTCCTGTAACATCCTTGAAGATCAAAATGAACTCTAAAACAGGGTGGGTTTCAAGCATGATGCCTACACTTACACAGTAAACAACTTGCTAACGTCCACATCCTTTGGGAGCGGAAAGAAACCTTGACAGAAACCCCACAATTTCGCCCAAAGGTTTCTCCTGCCTTCAGTCTTATCCGAGCAGCTCACAGGAGGTGAGTCCCTTTCAGGCTAATGAATTCTTTGTTTCACAACAAACTCAAAGAGATCGAAGAGATTTTTTTGACTTTTGCCCAAACAGGCCAACACAATCAGGTTTAAGGCAGAACAGCTCAGGAAGCAACGTCAGAGGCCCAGGCCCAGGGAGGCACATTGAGTTTTACCTAACACTTTGTTATTGGATTACAGCACACGTGCTCCCTTGGCTGACCTGCATTTCCACTCTAGGGATGGGTACTACAGGAGTAGCTGCCTCTGAAGTAACCACAAGATCCGCTATTTAATCCAGCTTCTATGGGCATTGCAAGATAACCCCTTTCAATGCACAGCTAGTATAAAAATTCACCAATTTCCACAGAAAGGTCTGAAATTGGTCTGATAGTGACAATTCTGTGAGACTTTTCTGGGGTTTTATGACACATCAGCCTTATATATCTGGGGAATAAATAAACTGAACAAACACAGTAATAATTTTTCGAGTGATTCTTTAAGACATTCTATACATATTGTAAGTTGAAATACGAACTTATAAAGTGCTTCTGAGATTCCAACCTCCAGGTTTAATTGCATGAATAAAAAAATTGTTATCATTTGGCACCCGACTCTGAAAACAAACCCACCATTTTCTGTTTTGGAAAAACAAAACAGATTTTGCTTTCAGCTTGTTTTTCATGAAGCATAATGTGGGAAGAAGCAGCTTTAAACTGCTGCTTTTAAGTGTCACTTGGAGGCATGGCTACTTAGAAAATTAAACCCATAATACATTATAAATGCAACTCCAGGTCTCTTGGGTATTAACCTCATGTTCTAAACACAATTTAATTTGACTCTGCTGCCTGTCAGAAAATTGAGAAGAGAAAGCAAGACTTTGTAACTTTTCCACTACAGCACAGTGATCAGTCCTTCTAAGAACTTGCTATTCCACTATACTCAAAATCACTGTGTGCAAATACCAGAATTACTCCTTTTCACTTTCTCTTATATTTTCTGTTCAAAAATTATGTGACAGCAAAAAGCAGTCAGTGCAGAAAGTATAAAAACACACACCTAATCTACTTTATTTTAGAGATGTCAGCATATTTTTATCTGTTATTATAGATTTGTAATCTTCCATACTGCTCAGATACCATAATTTCTCTCTGCATTTCAAATGTTGGCATTGTTAGAGCTCCTATTTCATTGGCATGAAGCAACCTGAAGACTCAGCCTGCACCGTACCAGGCGCTGCACATCCCTGGAGGCAGTCAGCCACAAACCCTTGCAAAACAAGCAAGGCAGAGGGGCAAAATGAAAGGCAAAACATTTCTTCTTCCACTTCTTCTCCCCACTTCCCTGCCCTCAAAGTAGCCACGGGAAGTAGGATCCAGTGAGCAGACACTGATGTGCTTTGGAGGTGAGAAGCTGTACCGTGGAGCTGGGAATGCCACTGCGGAACAGGTCACACCTGCTGCTCACCAGCAGCCTCAGCTGCACACAGAAACCTGGAAACCTCACTCTTTAAGATGATCTTCCTCAAATCCAGGCCTGAAATTGCAGAAGGGGGCAGACCCATCTCTAACAAAGAGCCAGAGACTGAAATCACCTTCTCCAACAAGATTAACCCAGGAATTCAGTTGTAAATATGCCCTTGCTGTGATACCTTGGTTGGCTTGTTTTAAATGGTGAAAAGGCAGCCCGCAGGAGATGAGAAGGGCTAAGAGGCAAGGGCAGCTTTCTTCCTAGGGACAGCACAATTCACAGATTCAAGAGATCTTAAAACCTGTTAAGTCCTGGGCTTGCAGCCACGAGCTCTGTGAGCACATAAAGGCCAGCTCTGGAGGAGTCCAGACAAAATAGACAGTAGGAGCAACAGCTATTTCATGCTTTTCCAGGTCTGGCTTACAAAAATGACAATTCCCTGTAAGTTCTCCTGTTAGCAAATCCCTATGGATGCTGCTACCAAAGGCTGATGGAAAATGAAGCACTAGGAAGGAAGCAGAGTCTGCATCCATTGGTGCAGGATGATCAGCCAGAAGCAAGTGATGTACTGTTTGCTCGACAGGTCTGAACACTCACCATTTACCACATAACCTCATGCTTTTCATCAGAAAAGTGTACAGCTGGTAAAGCTGCTCCTGGACAGTAACCTTATTATTTTTAATACGGAGGAAGAAATAAAAGTAGCAGAAACTACAGAACAAGCCTTAATAAGCAGCAGATATTTTACTTCTGTTAAAAATTAATTAAGAACATTTTTAACCAGGGTCCTTCTCAAAAACGTTAACTCAATCAGAGATGTATTTCTGTATGAGCAAGATAGCACAGACATTAACATGAATTTAGAGAGTCAGTATTGCTTTTTGGGTGATCAAAGCGACATATAATGGAGAAATCTGATTTCCTGAATTCCTTAGCCACACTCTGAGAACATACCCAGCTTGGCATCCCAAGGCTAAGCACAACCAATTGCACTGCTTCTGAAGATTATTATGTCTCTACACACTATAAGATCTCCCCAAAATTCTGTTATTATGGGTAAGTGAAATTCTGCAATCTGGTACAAACCTATAAAATGCTCTATCCATCATATCAGAATTACAATTAATATATTTGGAGATTTAAAAAACCCAAGAAATCAAACACCTAATACCCCAAATCTATCCCAACTCAGCAAATTCAGAGCTTCAAGCTGCCAAAGAAACAATCTTTTCTTATTATTTGAAGAGATCTCTGAAGATATCCTAAGACAAAAGCAAACAAAATCCTTCTACGCCTCTAGAAATTTAATTTTTTGAATCAAAACTTTTGAACAAGGATTTGTAATAAGGTATTTAAAATTTATTTAACCTTGTCTGTGGATTTCTTCAGTTTGTTCCAGGAATTCAGACCCCTCATCTTGGAAAACATGCCAAACAGAGCCAGCTGAAGAGCACAGGTATTTAGATGTGTGTCAGACATATGTGCTGTAAATTAAAAGCATTTTCCCCAGCTTTTATAAGGTGTCATCAGGCAACTCCCCAACTTTAACAGGATCCACAACACAAGTTGTTGATAGCTGCAATCCCCACACTTCCCTCCCTCTTCTCTTCTTTCCTGCCCAGTTGCAGAAAAGTGTAGAGCACCACGTGCTCCCTCTTCCTGTACATAAAATAAAAGTTCAGGATGTAACTCAGCCCACATTTCCCCAGCTGGAAACTAACCGGACTTGGACTCATATCCATCTGGAAGAAACACGTGACAGGACATTATGGGGGGAAAAAACGGAGCAGAGGACTCATCACAGACCCAACCCAGGTGCTTTTTCACTAATGCCAGTTGTTCCCACATAATCTCAGGGCACTCTAAAAACTGAGTGTTATAAAGGTGAGCTGTGCAAATACTTTTTTTTTTTTTTTTTTTTTGCTGTTAAACATATGTGAAATCTTCCACGTCACATTAAAAGGCAAACAGTTTTTCAAAGGAAGAAAGTAATAAATTACTTCTTTACTCTGCTTAGTGGGATACCCTGTCATGTCTCCAGGACCTCCATTAATGCTTCCAGTCCTCCTTTGGTTTTCCACTCATTACCTGCAGGCCTAAAATGCAGACAGCACTGTTCTCTAAAAAGCTTGCTCTTGCCAAGTACAGAAGCAGCACTCCTGGTTCTTCTGGTGTTCATCACTTTTAGCTTTGTTTTCTATGGGTTTTTTAGAGGAGGTGGGAATACAGATCAGCACGAGCAGGAAGTTAGCCAAAGATACATCTTTAGGATTAGCCAGCTCTGGGTAGATGTGTACCCACCGTGCCCCTGATCATACTGCAGAGTCACAGACTCATAACAAAGTCTGGATTGAAGGGGGTTTGGAAATCATCCAGTGCAACCTTCTGTTTAAAGGAGAGCCAGATCAGGTTATGCACAGCCCTGTCAAGCCAATTCTTAACTATTCACAGTGAAATACTATGCTTTTATCTAATCCTCTTCAAATTAGGTAACAAGGGCAAGAAGAACACTCAGATACCAGATAGGTGTTGACTTTAATGGAGGCCTTTGACTGATTTTCACATATTAAATTTTTTCCTTCAAGGAATGATAACTTCTAATACAAGTTCAAGACATAAAGCAAACGCAAGGTTAAAAAGTTGCTCCAAAATCACCCAATATCCTCTCGCTCTAGAGTTTTGTAATAACATGGGGATAATAAACAATAAAAACGCAGCTCCAAAGACTTTACCAAAGCATCCTAGAGATGTTGTATTCCAGTTGCCCTTTGGTGTAAAACCCAAGCCACAATATTGTTTTCCAGCTAGAGACAGAAAGAAGCTGGTGAGCTGTTTTGTAATTATTGTGTAGCAGTGGAGACAGTACTAGAATATTTCGTTTGTGTTAGACTTGGGTTTGTCTAAAGCTTGCTGATATCAATCAGCTTCAACAAGTGCTGGATCAGATCCACACCTGAGAATTTAAGCAATTTAATTAAGGCTTTGTCAATCCCAAAGTTTGTTCAAAAAGCATCTCGGCATTAACTGAAGAGGACAGGTTGTTCTTTTAAACTTGTAAGGCTCTCCCTTGAGGACCACAGCAAACATTTTAGGTCCTTAATCTACAACTAAGGTTAATCTGTTTTAACAATGTCCTAATCAGCTAAGATGTGCCGGATATTGATGAGAAAGGAAGCAGAACAGAGCCTTGATTAACTGAAGGGCAAATTAAGTTTTCAGCTGAATCCTGGGACACTGGAAAAAGAACAGGTGGAAGAAGGAGGAAAATTTGTCTCCTGAAGAATAAGGAAAGATCTGAAACTCTAACTCTCGGTGCAGAACAGATAACTACAGGAGAAGCATTTGGAAAAAGAAGAATTACAACCAATCAAAACTGGAAGGCTCAAAGGGTGCTTCCATTAAGAAACTCAATGTCAGATTAAGACCACAGGGAAGAAAGATCCTCTGAATGTGAGTTTTTTTGAAAATGAGTATTTTAAGAAAAAAAGAAGAGAAAGAAATGTGACTTCAAGTTGTGAGAGAAAGCTTCCCCCCTGCCTCGAACTCTGCACCTGATTGCTAAAATAGGTGCTATTTGCCGTTTCAGTAGCCACCTCTATGGATTTTATCAAAGACTTTTGGTGGGAAACCAGGATCCCCATCTACTTGTTAGGAAGAATTACAACCAGTATTGTTATATCCGCCTGGACCACCAGTCCCCAAAACACAGCAGCAGCTGCTGAGAGGGAACTTCATCTCTTGAGGCTGTGATTAACTATTCTGAACCTGATGCTGGGAAGCAAAAGAAATAGCTGCAGTCAAAAGATGAAGTCAAGAACTTAACAGCTGATCATCAAAGAAATCATTCGCTAGCACATATGCAGACAGGACATGATCCATACCATTACGTGTGTATGGGGAAATGTTAAGAAGTAACATTTCTTGTGACATAAACTGCAACAAATCAAAGGAAACACATTACCAAAAGAATTATGAAGAAAAGAATTGCTGATTTACTATTTAAGTAATGTCACTCTAGACAGATCTGAAATTTGCTGTTCTTGTTAGTCAAGGTTCCTCTCATAAATATCACTGAAAGAAGCAGATACAAGCATAACACTGAGAAAAAAAATACCAGTAAAAAAAGGTGAGGAAGCAGAAACAACTGAATAACAAGAGGTTAGGTAGCAAAAAAATTTAAACTGATTAATTTTTAATTGAATTGAAAGTGATTCGATACCAAGCACTGGCAAACACACATTGGCCCATGAAAATTGTTTTATATGACATAAACAAATTTCAAAGAACACTGAAAAATTCAAGAATCCTAATTTCTTCTGACTCTATTAAATCACTAAATACTTTGAGGATCTTAAGACTCTTAATCTGTAGAGACACTTTTGAATACTATAAGCCATTATAGAATTCTGTGTTAATTTTTCTTAGAAAATTATCAAGACCTGTATCTCTTTTATATCTCTCCAAACTATGGTTTAGAAAGTTGGATTTTCTCACTGTTGTTGCCCATGTGTCTGAGTAATGTCAAAATCCTCTTTGTTTTTTAGCATAAAAATTAATTTTGATTCATAAACAGTCCTTGAGGTGAGTATAAAGTTGCTTCTACCAGTATCTGAAGCATACAGAAAACCTACCAAAAAATGCAGCTGAATACACTACCACTCCTAGTCTATCTATTAATGCTGTAAAATTTCCATTTCAGCTCCTCAGCAACTCCCACTTCTCTTCTTTTAAAGGTAAAGATACTATCAGGACGAAGTATGCTTTTCAAAAATTTGACTGATTTTTTGTATGTTGATGTAAAGCTTACCAAGCATTTGTTACTAAAAACACAGTCCTAAAGTCATAAACTCAGGATATTTATCTCACCATATTTTTGTTACCCCCAACAGAACCATCTACAGCCATTCTCTGACTCTAAGAAAAATTAATAAAGCAGTAAACTCAGGTAAAATTGATTTTACCTAACTGTAATTACATTCAGTGTGGGCTTTTATACCACTTCAGCATCACCTTTATGCTCAGATGAGGGAAAATAGCATTTCTAGGGAACTAACAAAGAACAGTCTTCCTCACAGTGAATCATGCCCTCTTGACTGTGAGCAGGTGCTGTTTAGACAGCTGACTCAGATGTACACCTGCCCAAGTGGTCAGATAAACTCCTGTGATTATTGTACTCAAATTATTTGTTAAAAAAAAATAAAAATTCCAAACAGACAACAGTATTTTTAAGGAAGTTATCAACAGAAGCTGACAGTCAAATACACTGTGCATAAGCCTGCAACTGTTCCAGCTCTGCCTTGGACAGGAACATTTACAAACCCAAAGCTACCAGAAGTCCTCTCTAGAGAGCAGGGATACCCAGCAAATCCATGCTGGCCACTGCTGCAGGTCTACACGTGCAGAAGATCTCCTCCCTTAAGTAAGTGACTTTGGATACCTGAGGAAGTCCCAACAGACAAAATAACAATATAGCATAATGGAGCCTCAAGGACTGTTCAGATATTTATCAAGATTTCGTTCCTATGGTTGCAAAAAAAAGCATCCTCATTTCTGTCATAAATGACGAGTAAGAATCGGCTTTCTTATATTAATGGACAGTTAATTAAGGGAAAGGGTAAAATTGTTAATTGTATGTTAAGTTAATTACTTCAGATATTATGGATAAGTTGTATGTTGTATTTTAACAGTTCTTTGATTAGAGTTTGTAAGTTCTATTAGGTTAAAATGTTATAGAATGTTTTCTCTGTTAAAAACCTTAGTTATAGTGTTATAAAAATTTAGTTATTTTAAATTCCTATTAAAAGAATGGGGGCAAGATGGCGGAGGGGGTGAGGTGAGCTTCCAGAACATTCCCTGGGGAATGTCAGTCAAGGTGTCAGTTAGGGAAGGGTGCCTCCCAATCCTTGCACAGAGCATGCTCCATGGGGCAGGGCCGACAAGGACGGCCCAAAAGGGGTGGATGTGGGAGGCGGGCCCAGGACCATCGGGCCCTGGATTGGATAGAATTGGATAAAATGTATCCCGACCCTTGATTGACGTTCCCCAGGGTATAAAAGAAGCTGCACCAGCCCCCAAGCCTCGTGCCTCTGCCGGACCGGTTATGCACCTAGTGCCGCTCTTTTGTATCGCAGGTGTCCCCGACTGTTATTTTAATTAATAAACTTGTAAATTTTTTTTTTTAAAAGTGAGGCGTCATTTCTCACAATTTCTATCACGCTGGTACAAATACTCATGCTGATTTCGTAGCTGCTGGTTTGCAAGACGAAATGCTGAATAAGCAGTTTCAGTATATTACAATTTTTGCAGACAAAAAATAAAGGTTTTCTAGTAAAAATGCTGACATTAACTTGTTCCAAGCATTACCAGTATTTTTAAAGTTATAGACCTAGAGGAAAAAAAATGTGCTCTCAGTGTTGAGAGCATTACTTTTCACAGATAACATAAGTGATGGATTTCTTTCCCCACAGATTGGAAGATATTTCCCAGACACTGCATACAGAAGGGAACACTGCACATGCATTTAATCTAGTCTCTGGTAATAAAACATTCAAAATGTTTAGAGAATGTAACAATGACACCAATGTATAAAACTTTATTTCATGGAGACATTGATATTGAGCAAAATACATATAAAGATTCTCTAGATATCTCAATTAAAAACCTACAGGATTTTTAAAAGATACCACCATTACCATAAACCACCGAGACTGAAAAAGGGCGCAATGGTTTATGTTACTTCTTTGAGTTAGTTTAATAGTTTCGACTAATAATAACTAGAATTTGAAACAATTTTCTTGTTAACAACTACCAAACTGATTTCCTAGTAAACTTTTCTGACCCTTAAAATAATTAAATAAATGTATGTGAGAAAAAAAAAATCTGTTTATAGTTTTAAGACTACAACAATTAAGAACTTGTGAGCTGATTTTTCAAGTCTGTTCTTGTGAGAAAGAGAGGATTAACAAAACCAAGTCCTTTCTCCTACTTTGTGCTCTCCAACACAAGCAAAAAGGAGGTAGAAAAATACTATAATTCACAGGAAGGACACAGAGTTTCTATTTCAAGCGCTAAATCCAAAATTTTTCTCATTTGTTTTCAGACAAAATTTATCTAGGAATATTTTGTTGAGACTAGCAAGTTTAACCATATAGTTTAATATTTATCTATTTATTTGTAGCTACCATCCTAAGCAGCATAGTGATTCTCCCCATGCTCTCCCTTAAGCACTGTAAGCTGCTACTCCTTATATTTTCCAGAGCTGTTGGCTCTTTGTGATTTTGTCATGATCTTCTCTTGATGATCTAAACTCACTTCCTGACACAAATAATTTTTAAAATTTCCTGGTCTTGCTTCAAGGAAGTCTTCAGTCAGAATCAGTTAGGGTGAGTTTATCTCCCATAGTAGTGAAGAGCTGAGAGAACTTGCTTTGAGACACAGCAACTCAGCCAAGAAAATTCTAGTTTCAAAGTTTAAAAGGGCCACTGTCTGATAGTAACAAGTCCTTTTGTGCACTGTGCTAACACACCTGAGCATGCTTGTCTTGCCAGTGAATCAGTATTACTTGAATCAGCATCCTTTGCACTTCGGGGAGAGATGATGGGGGAAGGATCTGCATTTTTGACTATCCAGCTATTCTGCCTCCTCAGGATATCGATATTAGATATTTGGGTGGGTATCTATCTGCTCTACTGAACAGAGAAATTAGCTGATATCTACTGATCTGGAGGACATTTACACAGATTTCATTTTCTCGCATATCTGCACAGACTGACTGACTGCTGTCACTGTTATCAGTAAATACAGACTTTATTAACCAGTATGTGGCCCTTCACAGGGAAGGAAAAATGCTGCCATTCTTTTTCTTTGTGAGATCGCAAAGGTAAAAAACAGAAATTAATGTCACGTCCCCTCTACAACCACAGATAAGTTATGTGGTACCATGTGCTGTTAATTCTGATGGTAGAGAATAATATTGATGAGATGAAAATGGATTTTGCACACCCTGACGAATGTCTGCATTTTCTTCCTACAGCAAAAGAAGTAACAATTGAATAGGATTATTTTTAGCATAATCTATACTACCATCCAAGAATCAAGGTTGGAAAAGAGCAGAGTTGGTGCAGATTATATCAACATACTGTATTAAAGTTCTTTGGCCATGTACTATCTACAGAGTTTTATTTTCTTCTTCCCTATATCTTTACAGTCATTTTGTGAGAATTGTGTGTAAGCCAAGAGCAAACAAATCCTTGTTACAACCCACGTTTTACATCCCTCCTGCACTCAGTATGAAAGCTGTCTTTGTAAAGTACATGACAACAGACTGTAAAGGTTTAGTGGTGTGACTTTACCCTGCACGTCTTCCATTGCCATATTCAGACTCTAAATTCAGTAGATGAGGTGCAGCAGTAAGAGCAGTGTCTCCCAGAAGGGTTAGATGCACAAAGAGGAGCTGGCTTTTTCTTCTACGCTTTGGGCAAATCTCTTGAGTACAGAAGAGAAGATACTCACAAAGGCTGACAGACTGGGATGCAGTGGGTTTGAATAGGCTTTTATTTTCTGTTGTATAGATAACTTTTAAGTCAATTCTTTATGGTCATTAAAACGAAACGTTTTATTTCAATCTCGAGATACCATGCTTTTGAACATAAAACAAGAGCAAACATACCAGCGGCTACCTCTGCCACTCCTGCCCTTCAATTCCAGTACCATGGGAAATGCTAAAGGAAATCAGAGGAGGGAAGAGACACTACTCTACAGAGACTTGGGACACAGTTGTCTTCTCATGTCATAAGAGTTCCGGACTAATAGTCATCAACTCTATGACACAACTCAAAAAATAATTTGGGAGTACTCTTAAGTGTATTGCTTTCTCTCTCAGAGATGCCAACAAGCAAATTAAGAAAACAGTGCATACTTACTTACTGTCTCACCAATAGGAATTATTTTCTCATGCAGTGGGACAATCTGAATGATCAATGCTCCAAGGACAGCTGTCTAAAAGCCCTGAAGGTCTCCCTGCTGGTGAACTTCAAAAGCATAACTAATCTTGGCTGTTTCTGGTAGGAAGTATTCACCTCCCAGCCTTACTGGCAAGGAGACAGAGGAAAAGCATTAGGTCACAGAAGCATCAAGTGCTTCAGCAGGGAGTCCTGTGTTTCCTGTCTCATTTTCCAACTCTTAATATCATACTGATTTACCTGCTATCTCTTCTCTTCATAGGATCCCAGGCCACACTTCCTCACCATAAAGTTTTCCAAGATGAGAGTAGGAAAGGCAAGAAAAAACCAAACAGCTCATCTGGCCACATTCCCTCTTCCTCCTGCACTTTGCCCTCCCCAAGCAACAAACTAGACACTCTGAACAAAATGAAAGCCACTAAGTTTTCTATGGATGCCTCTGTTCCACCCACCAAAAGCACATACACACATTCAGAGCAGAGGACAAGGCCAGAGGTTTCACCTGATCTAGAAACTGGCTCTGGAGAGATTCATCTCAATTAATTACATCCTGCTTTATAAATCCAGCAGACAACATAACACATGTGCTACGCTGGTTTCAACAATGCTGGAGAAAACAAAGTAGCTGATAAAGGGGAAATAAAATGCCTTTTCAACCTTTTGCCATTTGAAATTAATTGCAAAACATGTACCAGTGTACTGTAAAAAAGCTGAAGTCAATAAAAAAAATTGCAAATGTAAGGACCCTCATGTATTTGATATATATTTCATACTATTTTACTTTTAAATAACAAAGATTTTTTTTTTAAACTAACCAGTTTATAGGCATTTTTGCTACATCTACATAAGCTACCTAGAAAAAGCAGTATTACCATTTCTGTTTTTTAAGCACAAAAGCTGAACAAAATAAAAAGAGAAAAATCAACTGTTTAACACAGATTTGAGCTTAGAGGGCTTGGACTTCATATCGAGCAGAGTAATGAACTCAGCAACCAAACATGGAACACTAAAAGGTCGTATCAGCCCTCATTTCAAGGTGGTTATGTACAGGGTCACCAGCCTGACAGACACACAAACATCTCAGGTGACCGACCTGACATCAGTGGGACAAGCAAGCAGGAAGGGAGTTGCAGCTGAAGGACCATACGAGTGCCAGGCTCTGCACCGAAAGCAGACAGCAGCTCTTGGCAGCCCAGGTGCCCCCAGCTCTTCCCATTTCCAAAGCAGCTGGAAGAGGAATGCCAATGGTGACTCTCTAAGAAATTACCAAAAGCTAAGTGCTAAGGAAGTTACTTCACAGACTGACATTTTTAAGGTGAAGATAATGGGACCTGACCACTCTGCATTAGTTTCAGCAGTTATCAGGTTCTTTAACTTCACACTCTGTTTCAAATAAAGTCATTCACTGCTTTCTAAATGGGTTTAATTAGTTGGCCCACAGTGAGTGAAACTTCATTTCAAAATGAAAAAATGATATCCCAGAATAGTTAACCTAAGTTAACTAATCATATACTCCCTAGATTAAAGGCAAAGAACTTGAGAACACAGCTTACACATTCAAGATAAACTACAGATCTCTGAAAGCAAGGCAGGTGGAAGACTCTGGACAATACATGCCCATGTGGCAATAAATCCATTTATGGTGCCAAATTAGTTTTCCAATTTACACTGCAGAGTTCTCAGGAAATCTTGCTCCAGTTGTTCAAAAATCATCATGATCCAGCTTGAGCAGATATTTAGCAATGAAGCACAACACTTGGTGCATTATTTTGATGTTGAATTCAGGTAAGAGTGGGATAAAGCAACTGAAATACAGAATTTCCTCAAATACCCCTGAACAATAAGGTAAAAAATAATGGCATATTTAGAGAACGCTGAGTACTATTGTCTTTAGTGACTACATTTCTAACTGCAATTGTCATCGGCTTCTCAGGAAGATCATAAAATAACAAAAGTTTCAAGAGTGGAAATTGAACAACCGAAAAACTACAGATTTGTAAATAAAATCTGTCAAGCTTTCTAGCAGACAGACTTTTAAATTATGCCCACTAAATTATTGTTGCCCCGAGATATAAAGTCCAAGAACAGAAGCCTCTGGTCATGAAACCACATAAAAAAAAAAAAAAAAAAACAGCAAGGAAACAGGCACTTCAGCACACTTATTCTTTCTCCTTAGAAGGCCAAAGCACAGAATACCTGCCAATATAATGGCTTGTTTCAATAAAAATACTTAGATGATCTATTTTTCAGTGAAAGTAAAGGTTTTTAAAGATTCCTGCAGAATAAATGCATCAAAAGGCATATATGATTTTCCTTATATTGATGTTTTCATACAATGTTGTTGGAGGGACATACAAAAAACTTATTGCTGACTAGGAGCTACATCACAACTACATATTAATATATAAAATAGAGACCACGCTGAGCAAAGATCAATTTAGAGCATTCTCCTGACGAACCATAACTGTCTTATCAAAGTATTCACAGCATGCGTGAGTTCTCCACCTTGTCTGCTTTAAATGATTCAAGCGACCTGGCCTAAGCCACTCCTTCTCTGAAAAATGCACAGTTGAGAAACAGTTCTCAGTAAATGGGGTGAGAGAATGCTGCATGTGAAGTTTCAGTGCTCTGCATGCATCATTCATACTAAACTGCCTTTTTATGAAAGTGGACTTGTCTGTATTTGAGAATTCAAAAGAGTCACATTACAGGTCTGCACAGAGACCCTTGGAGGTTTGATTACAAAAACCAGACGTTGTATTGTGTATTCCCTGCTGACAAGAAGTCAGCAGAACCTATTACATCACTTCAAAGTGGTAAAGCAAATGCAGGAAAACCCCTGAAGTGATCTGATAAATGATTTTGTTAGTTAGTTTGGCACCAGAGTGTCTGGTATCTAATACTTACGATACACAGCCTACCAAGTACATGGTATTAGATTCCTGATATTTTGTGTCAACAAGAAATGTATGCTGTGACACAGGCCTTTGTAGTAAAGTATGGGAGGAGAGAAAAGTTAGAGGAGGACACAATACATTTCCCAAATAAGTAAGGAAATCAATGAATCGCACTAGGATTGTATATTGCTAACAAGCTGCCATTAGGAAGAGAACCTTGCATTTCAGACCAACTCCAAGCATATCCCATTTCACTACTAATACCTATTTTCCAAACACAATTCACTATTGGACAAGCCCCCAAACCAGAGTATCAAAAGATCTTTTTCTTCTCTTATGATACATTTTACACAATCTTCAGGTATATCCAGTATCAAGACTATGAATGAAGAAGGGAAGCAAAGGAAGGACAATAATCCAGAGAGTGACCTATTTCACAGAATCATCACAGAGTGATTCAAGTTAAACAGGATCCCAGGAGGTCTCTAGTCCAGTTCCTCTGCTCAAACCAGAATCAGCCATGAGATCGCATGAGGCTCCTCAAGGCTTAATCTGGGCAGATCACAGAATTACAAAAGCCCCTCCTCTATGGCAGGCTCCTCACCAAAATTGCTCCAGTTTATCCACATCTGTCTTGTATCTACAGGCCCAAAATCAGGTGCAGTATTTCTGATGGGATCTAGGAATACCAGCTCAAGGCAGTAACTGCTTCACTTGACCTTGTGCTATTCTCCTGTTAGTGCAGCCCCAGGCAGCATTTGCTGTCTGCTTCAAGGGCACACTGCTAACTTGTGGGCAGTTCATCTATTGATATCTCTGTGAGATCCTGATGAAAACTCAGGGAAAGGAGGTTCTGGAGACTTGGTCTGCCCGAAGACTTCTTATCTGTGTGCACTGTCACTCCGTCTGTCCCGTTCAGCAACAGGCCAGCATTTTCCTTGCTTATTCTTTTACCGCCCATGCGGTGGCAGAAGATTGCCTTGTTGTCCTCGATGTCCCTTTCCACTTCCAGCTGCAGGTGAGCTTTGGCTTTCCTAACACAATCCCTGTGTGCCTGTGCAGCAATTCTGAATCCCTCCTTTGCAGCGTGCTGCTGCTCTCACCTCGCCGGTACTGCCCATTCAAAACAAAGCTCAGTTGCGATTACCTACTTTTTTTGCTGACTAACAGGCAGAATGCTCAGAAGGAAGGAAAATATCAGCATGAAGAACTTGCCAGGTAACTTGAGATCCTCACACAACTTTGAGCTCCATCATTTCATGGTTGCTTCAGTCATTGATTACACCACCAGTTTCTCCTTGTTCGTGAGCTACAGACAAGGAAAATATTACCCCTAGCTGGTCCATTAGTGTAAGTGTTAACAAAAAAAAAGTAATTCTAAGACTACTTCAATATCAACTTTGTAATTTTAAGGTATTAAGTCTGGTGTAAATGATGGATTTTGTAAAAAAATGCATTTAGACTGCCTCTAGACTTTAAAGTCTCCTAGTACTCGAATGATTTGGTTTACCTACTTTGCTCAGTCATAAACTTGGGACAGTAAGAATTCAGATACAGAGTTGCATTTGATAGCAGTGGTCACTGTACCCAGACTTATGGCAGTAATAAGCCTTTCAATGTCTGGAGATTATTCCAACTATTAGAAAGATAATGTAGTATGAACTTCCAGGCTAAGAAAGAGTTCAGTATTGAAGCTTATGGCAAAGCACAGGAAAATAAAGATTGAGCTGAAAAATACTCTCATCAGTATTTTAGCTCTTTTTACTTAGTTTATCTAAAGCAACCAGACGCGTGCAATGAATAAAAATGTCTACTTTGCAGCATTTCAGCCAGTATTAGAAAAATATACACTTAAGTACACATATATCGGCAGAGAGAATCCTCTGCCTGAATTTGGATATATGGTAGTTTTGTAGGTCATGCTAAACTTCAAAGAACAAATATAAAAATTGCCCAATTCTTCTTTTTAATAAATAGCACTTCTGAATGAGAAAGGCCAAAGGAGACTATTTCTTTCACAGTTAAAGCACTCTACAGCCACTTTACTATTAGCAAAAGGCTTTCCCCCACCCCCATGTCTAGACAGCAGTTTTTGGTGTGACAGAGATCAATCAGCCCAACCTAACCGTCAGGCAAAAGGAGTAACATCAGTCTTTTTTAGCGGTGTCATCCTTGATACTTTTTTTGGATGAGGCTTCCATTAAACATATTCAGCTGTATCTGATGTAGATGACTGTCTGCTAGGAAGAAGACAGATGACCCCTCTATATTATCCTGTACGGGAGTTGCATTGATTTTGCAATACCACCTTTTCACTGTTTCAGTTCACGGTCTGGCATTTTTGTCAGTAGTGGCAGTTATTTCTCATTCTCTTTCTGCGAAGAATCCCCATCTATCACCCTCTGGATGAAAGCCTCAATAGGTTTTGCTCATCTACAATAAACACTGTCATATATGGAGCCTGGTGTCCTATTGAAAC
Organism: Cnemophilus loriae; assembly: GCA_013397755.1. Classification (NCBI taxonomy): domain Eukaryota; kingdom Metazoa; phylum Chordata; class Aves; order Passeriformes; family Corvidae; genus Cnemophilus; species Cnemophilus loriae. The sequence goes on from VZTF01000769.1 coordinate 1,000,527, forward strand.
AGAGCTTATGTAAACATAGTGAGCTATGTACATGTCCATCCATCAGCCGAGCCCTAATTAGTTTGGCCTGAAAACATCTTGGAGTTGATACACAGCCACCAGCCGCAAGGTTCTTCAGTACTTACCATTTTCTCATTTAACAGAGATAAGGACTATAAGGAAGCCCATATTTAATTTAATTTCTTCCCCTTCAGAGAAATTAATTCATCTGGCTGATTCTCCTTGGATGTGGGTCAGGGTTATCATGGATATGAACTCAAGGTTTCAGGAGTTTGAGAAGGCAGAAGGGAGGTATGAGATAGGCGATACAATGCTGTTTGAAAAGAGACTTTCTTCTGCCTGTAGATGAACACATTGACTTGATGATACATGTTAACCAGTATATTTCAACCAACATGATCAAGTAGCAGGTCTTGAGTTGTACTTTCTGGGAAAGACTACCCTTGACAAATATAATCAGAAAATTTCTGTAAGAGAGCTCTGTGGAAAGGGGAGGTGATATTTATTTATCATATCTCCAGGTTAATTCAACCTGATCCATTTTCTCAAAGATTTCATTGACCCGCACTCCAGCAATCTCACACAAGCCTGTGTGTCCAAGTGGTCTGGCCAACATACCTTGTGTGCAACACCGATTTCAATGTAACACCCTGTATTATCATTCTCATGTAAACAGTTGAGGTAACACTTGTTATGGCACTGTCCTTTGCTTCAAAGTGTTGCTTACTTCAGCCTTCATAAATCTCAGGACAGGTTGCTGTTTGCTGGCCATTCCTCCTTGTTTGAAATATGTTTGTTTTTCCCTCATGAGATCACAGGAAGAAAAAAATCACATAAACGATATTCTGCAACCTTGTTGTCATCGTCCTGTTGCCAGCAGAAGACATTGTGTTCTGAGTATTCATCTATGTTGAGGTCTTAGCAGAGAACAAGCCTTCTGGTCTCGACATAAAGCATATGTTCTTCGAAGTTACTACTAGGAATGGTGTCCTGGGAGTAGTATCCTCAAACTGTGTCTGCTGTTAGCAAAAGAGGCTGTTCTTACAGTCCTCATCCTGCTCTTTCTTTTGGTGCTCTCGCAGAAACACAAACACGTAAAAACAGCTCTTCCACTGGTACCTCATCCATACAATCTTCACAAATGTAACCAAATTCAAAGTATTAAGACTGAAATGTATAATTTTCCTTTCAAGTTCACATAACTGTTACAAATAATCAAGACTTGCCACTTTTAAAATCAGTGTTTGTTACTTTCCTGTTATTTTGAGGGTCTGAATAACATTGTAGGTGAGCCAAGGCTTAACTTTGACAAATAGCTTCCTTGTAAAATCCCAGAACCAGAACCTGCTTCTTCACACTCTTCTGAACACCTGCAGAGGAACTTCAAAATCTCCTTCCATTCCTGGAAGTGTTCAAGGCATGAAGCTTTGAGCAGCGTGTCTCGTGGAAGATGTCCCTGCCCACAGCAGGGGGTTGGAACGAGATGAGCTTTAAGGTCCCTTCCAAACCAAATCATTTTGTGTCTGTGACATGATCCGATATCCAAAATGCATCAGTACCTGTGCTTATGTTATTATCTGCAGTGCCAAGATGAAACCCCTCCATGCTTACTTGATCTGCAGGTAGCTTTTCAGTGTTTAGAAAAGGCAAAAAGCAGCCCTCCCATTGTCCCTCTTCACGAAAAACACAACTATTATAACATAACTTATTGGTACTTAAACATGTCATTATCAGTACACTTGAAAAGACTTATGATAATGGTTATGGCACAAAAACTTCTCAGCATTTACACAACACATCATTTCCATATTTCTTGTCTAGCATTTACAATTGCCTCTAGAACTTGCACCTAGACCCCAAAAAGCTGATTAATTCAATTAAGCTAATAAAAAAAAAAAAGCATATCTCAACCTTCACTTGACATTAACAAAAGTGTTTACATGGCACAGTTCCTGGCTTTCCAAGCCAGCAGAGCCTCTGCAACACAACTGATTAATTAAAGAGCGCTGAGAAGTTAACACTGAAGGTTACTGATTAATTGTGTTAGAGCTGCCTAATCAAGTACCCAAGGCAATAAACAAATACAAAGATATATTATACACTGATTAACACAATTATTTATAGTTTTACTTTTAACTGGTTGCCTGCCATACAGCAGTCTTTAACCTGAATAAACACTGGGGAGGGCGATCAGGATCACTTACTGTATTTCCCAGCTGGCTATTAGGGCTGTTTTCCCTGGAAGTGAAACATATGATTATAAATCCTACTTCATGCATGGTCATAATAAAGGCGTGCATGCTGAACAAGCAACCACACCACGATAGTTTATCATGTATTTCTGAGTGTTACTGGTTGCTATGCATGTCTCCAAGGGCTGAAATTCAGCATCGCAAACAGCTGCTAACCATCATTAAGAGAAAGCAAGCAAGCGACTCTAAATACTACAGCCTTATTTGAGGACAAGATTTATACCTAGAGACGATCAACAGTTCTTACTCTAATTCACATTTCTCAGATCTAACAGCAAATTTTTCATTTCAGAGAACTTTGCGTCAATGTATGAATTTCCAATCCCAGACTGTAATACTTCTTAGTCCCGTAAGGCTATTTTCATGGCCTCCTCTAAATCTATCATGTAACTCCTTTCTCCATATCAAGAGATGAATACTAAAATGTGTCCTCACTCCATAGTTTCTGTGTTATCCATATACAACACAAAATAAAACATTTCCCTGCAAGCACTGGGACAAGTTTATTCACCACTAGAGAGGTCTTTTGAAGGAAAAGCTGCAAGAAGGGCTCCGAAAGAAATAAGTTCTGGAATGATTCTTTTTCTCCCAAGTAAATGAAAACAACTTTGCCTCCTGCAGAAATGTCATCAGTTCTCCTCACAGATATGCCAATTCTGTCTGATTCATACCAAGAAGTCAATGAACAGACTCTGCCTCTTTTGTGTTCACCATACACCTCTCTCCTCCTCTGAAGAAGAAAAAAAAAGAATAAAAATGAAAGAAAAAACTGTGCCTCACAAAAGGCAACAATTACTGAGCAAGTCATTACCTAGTACTTTCCCCAGAATTTTCACTGTGCCACAAAAAGCTTTACTAGCCACTTTAATGGGCAAAGCCCTTTGATAGCCTGCTCTTAGCCAGCACAGCAGTCCAAGTACAAATGTTTATTCTTGTCCTGTACTACACTTTTGTTATAAGCCCCTTATACCTATCCAATATGACCACAATCAAATCTGCCATTAAATTACTTCTCACCTATGAGGGAGACAGTTCAAACTTTCCTTCTGTATCTGAACAGCCCCATTTTCCATCTACATTACACTAATTTTAACGGACTTCTTGCCACAAGACCAGTGTAAGACAGGAGGCTCAAGCACATTGCGCCAGCTAATCCTGTGTCCTCTAACTCCACACATTTGACTGCTAGCAACAAGATCCACAGCCAATCGTGAATTTCCCTTTTTACACAGAGTTGGTGTGCATGAGATCTGACAGCTCCAGCACGCTCATCTGCCCCCATCCTCAGATAACTTCTCTTTGAAGCTGTTCAAGGGAGATGAAAATATAATAGCCTCAGAAAGGGTTGATCAGCATGAAATAAAAGAGAAGGTCAAAAGCTGATTGATGCCACCACTGAATGTTGTAATATTAAGATTCAGTCAATTTACATTGTTAAAAGTCACGATTTTCATACTAGTACTGTCTATTTTTTCCATGTTAAAATTACCATTAGAATTTCTCTTTAACCTTTTTTTTTTTGAAATCTGGTTGCAATTACAATCAATCAAGAACAAACAAACCCATCCCTTATCTCCTGAATTATGGATTCTGTGACATAAGTGTAAATTATACATTCAAAAATCTGTCTGTCCTTGTTTCCAAAAGTGGTTAATTATATAACATTTGAGAGCTGTCTTTTGGAAGGCTGATTTTCATAAGAATCTTTAAATGCACAATATTTTTTTTCTTTCAGAAACAATTTCCACCCAGCAAAAAAGAATAGCGGGAACCTCTTAAGAATATTGAGCTACGTTCACGTATTTACCAACCCTGTAAATATTAATCTCATGCTCATGTAACAACAACATTTCTCCAACCAGGAACTCTCAAACCCATTGCTTGACCCATGTGAGCACAGATCTCTTCAGCACCCTGGGGTTCCAAATGTTAAATGACAGTGTGTGTCCCCTCATGAAGTTTTAGATCAAACTTGAATCCGGAGCACCTCTTCTACATGTGCTACACATACAAGCAACACACTAAAACAGGCACTGGACCTTCAGTAACTGTTATCATTCACTGAATAAAACATATTTAATTAACCAACAGGCAGGCAATAGCTGCTTGTGAAAGCTGAGTGGCCATCACTCTTACAACAGAAATACATCAATCCTCAGCCATTAAAAAAAAAAAAAAATACATTAAAAAAATAAATGTCACTCTGTGTTTGCTACAAGTACAGATCCAGAGATTATATGGGGATTTTTCCTTATTCTCTCTCACAGATTGGTACTTAGTTTCTACTGCTAGCAGTATAGTGGCTTTTGCTGTACTGCAAGTTTAACTGATTTCCTCAATTTTGACACTGAAAGGTAAGCTAATTTCAGAGTAAGCAAACAGACTTCCTTCTTCCTTTAATCATGTAGCAATTTTTATTCCAGTTCATTGTTAATTATCTTCCAGATTTCTGTGACTAATAAAACTCTCTACCACCACCTTCCATCTTTTCCGTGACAATGTGTTGCAATACCACAATTCCCCCAGGTAGCTCTCCACCTACTTTGTCAGAGAGTATTTCCAAAAACTGAAAGTAATTGGAGGCAATCATTCCAACTGTTCACACAACCAAAGGTCTTTGAAAAGCCTCTATCAGTATGCCCTGTAGCTGATGGAAGCTCTCCTAGCATACATGCCAAACCAGTAACATCTCAAAACAGCCAGGTAAGAGTTCAAAGCTTCAGCAAATTATACTCAAGTACTGCTGAAGGGTACATCTGCAGTCAGGAGACCAAGTTAAGAGAAGAGCTCTTTCCTCTGTCAGTACCACCCCGGAAAATGCGTCAGACAGGGCTCATTTCTATTTCAAATGCCTAGTGACACTCAGTGGTTTCAAAGCACTTTTAAAGTGCTTGTTTCCTAGAGGCCATCGAACTTCCAGAAAAAAAATATGGTGAAACAACTGAATGAGTACATTTGATACGGACAACTGCAAATCTCCACCTATTTCTACTGTTCTGGGGTACAGAATGACCCTAAGCTCTTGAGCTGACCTGTTCATCTTGACCTTACGTAAGTTTCCCTAGCAAACCTGCCTGGACAAGCCTTTGACAAGAAACAAGTTCTGTGCTCATTTTATGATGCATGAGAGAGAGCTGCGCACTAGGTGTTAAGCTGCTCTACACTGAACGTCTGAAAAGTTTGTTGTCCCTGTAGCACACAATCAGGCAAAAAACCAAAACAAAAACAAACAAACAAACAAAAAAAAGTTGGTAAAATAATCCCCTGCTTAGGGGTTCATATTAAGAAGATGGCAATGGTATTTAAGAATCAACACAAGGCACACAGCCTAAGTAACCTCAACAATCTTAACAGTACACACAGGCTCCTCACAATCCTCACTCAAGAAACAGCAATGAAGTTGTCACTGTTCTTCAACAAAGCCATACCTTCTTCACAGCCTCCAATGGCAAAGCCCAAATATTACATCTGAGAAACATTCCTGATGACATTCACATGGATCAGAAGGCAGAATTTTGTGGAAGGCTGTTTATGCTAAAGTATTTAAGTTTTGACATTTCCACGCTGAAATTTCAACAGAGCATATCTGTGGGTGTTTTTGATGAATTATGTATCATAAAGACAAGAGAGTTATTAAGGAAAAAGACACTGGTGAGCCAAGATTTTTGTTTTTCATTAACCAAACCTGACCTGAAATCTAAAATTATTGAATTCAGTGTACTGTAACCTAGAACTAACACCATAACCTTCCTCCTGCAACAAAAGATCTAATTATATGTCTTGCTAAGAAATTCAGTTAAAATACTCTTTGAACACAAAATTAACTTCAGAGTTATCCTTACTGTGTCATCACCACATCATACCTGTGCAAGTGCTTAAGTGCTCTAATTGTAGGTTTATAGGATGTGTGCCTCAGAAAGTAACCATCTGAACTCCATGTAGATCATCAGGACAATTACTCTTGTGGAAAAGTGTTTAACACAATGCTAAAAACGCACAGCATTTGAGTATTCAAGTGCACCGTTTCAGCTGTTGCCTACAACTGTCTTCTGTCCAAGCAGTGGGGCTATTGTCAGGGAAAACAGAAGAGTCTTTGAGCTTCTTCAGCTTTTTTGTTCCCCTCTCATTCTTCTAATGCTGGTGCTAGACTCCCACTACAAGCTAGAAGGCATTTGCAATTTGTAAAACAACTTGTAAACAAACAAGAATTGCACAAAAATCCAAACAACACAGCATCTTCTGCAATGGAGGACTGAAATCATAACAAAAATCCTCCTACTGCCAATAGAATTTAGTTCATTTTCAATTTCAAACCAAGTATTAATGAGTGAGAAACTGCTGTTGTTCAAGGAAAACTTCTGCAAACCTCCTAAGTGCCCTAGATAAGAGGCCCGTTTGTGAGCAAACTGTGTTATTTACATCTTTAGAAATTTCAACTTTGTCTTGTATTTTCCTTTTCTTTTTTTTTTTTTTTTTTTATGTTCACACGACTGTATACTGACGGGTTCGTACAAGCCAGAATAAAAAAACAACAAAAAAGCCAAATGTCACCACTGCAAACACACAACAGCAAGCTCATCTTTGCCATCGTCTGCCCCAGCGAGCAAAGCAGGAGAGGGCCACAGGATTCCCATGCCCGCGTGCCCTCGGGCAGCTTCACGAGTGCTCCAGCACAGCACAGGCACAATTCAGGCAGAGCTACGCCAGCCAGGCTTTGCCCCTAGCAGGATTTTTGGCTGATGGATGCACAATCCATGCTCTACCACCTGCCCTTTTCCTTGGCTGGAGTGGATGTGGACACAGAAGGGAACCAGGGAGACTACAGACTACAGCAATAACCCTAATGGGGATCAGATGGGAAAAGCAGGAACACACTAGGAAACAACATATCCCTAGCAAAAGGAGGTGAATAAAAAAGATGAGGAAATGCTGGATAACAGGGCTCAAATATTTAGTCTTTGAGACTAAAAATCATTAAAAGCCTTCCTCCCTTCTCCATGTCTCTGCATTAACGCTTTAATCCCATTTACAGAAAAAAAAAAAGAAAATAATCTTACAGATTTTTACTCATAAAAGTATGATCCATTTGGCTCTTTGAGTTTTATGTGAAGAAGAAATAGCTCCAGCTCTGGTTAGTTCAGACTCGTGATGGGAAGAGTTAATAAAGAAAAAAATTGAGAATTGTAGATGCACTGAACTATTTTTTTTTTTAATAAATCATAAACTAAACCCACAAAATTTCTTTGCAATTTAAATTGCTGCTTTGTCAGTGCAGCAGTGAACATCTTAGCAGGACCACTTTATCCTTTGTGTATTCCCATAAGTAGGGCTTATCAAACTTTTAGACTTGGCATAAATTAATATGGAGCAGATTTACAGGCTTAAAAGACTTTTTGTTCCCAATTTTTAGAGACTTGATAATAACTGTACTACACTTTTTAGTACATGACATTTTTATGTTTTTTTTACATCATAATTTAAAAGAAAAAAAAAAGGAAATGAAAAATCTTCACTGGGCTGAGATTGAAAACTCGTAAATATCAAAGGAGCTAAGTAACCCACAATTTAATGTGACCCCACATTTTTAGAATTATACAAAATTGCCAGCATGTTCCCACACTCAGTTCATGTATTACTGCCTTTACCTGTTCACCGCTTCCAGTTTAATGTTATCTTGCTTGAGTGTGTCTCTTGGTAGTTCTACTAATTACTGTATACTTTTTAACATGGGAATCACAAAAAAAAGATTCACAGCTTCATCAAACAGTAAGAACTGTCAGGCCTACTTTAATTTGAATCATATGGGGAAAAAAAACCCCAAATCTTCTTACCTGTCTTTCTTAACAAACCAAGCACTTGAATACACTTGTGATTAGCCAATTGCTATCACACACAAAAATTATAGTGACTAAACACAGACTTGTGAAAATTACAAACTAGGAAAGTTTCCTCCCAGTGCTTGGGCTAGCCCATTATGCAGTAACTCACATTCCTGATATTACATAGAAATCTGTTCAAAGCAGTAACACAAATATATATTTCAAGTTTTATCATACTAACTTACATGAACTTAATCACTAAGAAGCTCACAAGAATTTCCTGAGCAGGTTTTGCATCACAAAAGATACTGCTAACTAGGAATTTTAGTTCTGCTCTTTAGTTACAAGATTATATTAAACAAATGGCTTAGCCGTTTAAAGTTCTATGCCAGGCTTCTTGTGAAGTCAAGTAAAGTTGAATGGCATTTCACTATGGTTACCACGAAAGAGAAAAGATCTATTGTTAGAAACACACAACCAGTTCAAATAGATGGTTATTCACAGCCATTTGTAGCTACAGTAAAAATTCAGAGTTCCTTTTCAGAAAGTCAGACCCTGTTTAATTGGTGGTTTCGCTTCTGTTTTTGTTTTTGCGGAGGGCTCTCAACATGTGGCAGGATCCTAAATTTATTTACAGCTGGCAAAATTAATTTGAAAAACTGCTTAGGATAGAAAAGTTAGAGGGAATAAGAGTAGCACTTCAGTGTGTTGGAAGCCCAGTACCAGTATTTGAGAGTTTGCTTCCCTGTTTCTGTCTTACAAGTGACATCCCCCACTAGGCATATTTTGCTCCAGCCCTCCTGACTTGAGCCAATAGAGGACACAAAAGCTGCCAGGTTTTTGTGCCAGAAAAGCTGCTTCTAAGTAAGAGAAAGTGTTTATCTGTTGGTCTCTGCCACAGAATTTGCCAGATTCTAGATACACTTGTGTTCAGAGAGGGAAAAAAAAAAAAAAAAAAAAAACCCCTGTTATTTACTGCTCCCCTCCCTTTCNAAAAATCCCTGTTATTTACTGCTACCCTGCCCTTCAGAAGGGCTAATGAGTTCTGCAGTCACCATCAGCCACACAGCCGTACATGCTGCAAGGCAGGCAACGACACTGACTACTAAATGAAGACTGATGACATTCTGAGGGGAACATTTCCAAGAAAAATCTCCCTAATCAAATTAAGCATTGTGCACATAGATGAGATTTTATTTTTAATCACTCGTAACCGTTTGCATTCTAAACCCCATATTGTTGCACAGCCTTAGAGAAGTGGGGCAACTTGTAGTTACTTGGATACACTAGAAGAATAGTGACAAAGCATGTTAGGTCACAAATATTCTTCAGGGTTGTCAGCAACTACTATTTGCATTACCTCTCTCCCATTTTTTGAAAAAACAAAAATAAAAAACCAAAAAAACCCACCCATCGAACAAACAAAACCTCAAAGAAATACAACAGAATTGATGTGGTTTTCAGCACATTCTGTCCAAGAAAGCCAGCAGGCTCTTTTAATATTGTCACTCTCAGCTTTACTTGTTTGTCTTGTGTATATATGTGTGCTAAGAAAAATACTGGAAATAACTGCAAAAATAACTAGAATCAGACTGATGTTTAACCGGTGTGTAGTTAAAAAACCAAACCAACCCCTTATGTTCATTTCTTAAGTCAGAATGACAAGTCAGACAAGTCAGAATTCCTGTTCTTTGTCCAAGGTCACAAGCTCACGGTTAGGTGAATCCCCCTGCGAGAACACACAAAGACGCATCCTCAGACTGAAAGCACTCAAGGAACTGCAGAGATACACAAGTATCTCCTTGTTAGCCAGATGTAACTTGCCTTTTTTCATCTCATGATAATTTTAAAGTCTTTCACCAGGCAGAACTGGCCAATGCAATCCCTGTCCAGTCTGATACAGATGTCAAGGGATCAGACCGCAAATCTGCCAGAAGGCTGCCAGTGGACGCCTGTAATCTTCTCCTCCCTCACGATTTTTCACTGACCTAACTTTTAAGGCTTGAAGTGCTTCCATTCATAGCACACAGTATACTTGATATATTCACATACCAGTGGCCATTTCCCCTATTAAAAAAAATATATTATACTTTTATAATAAAAGAGGAGAAACTGTCTATTGAGAAAAAGAAATACATTTCACTGTTTTGGTCATTGGTCAGAAAAGATCCATTCTGATTTTACCACACTAAGATGGTACTAGAGAATTCAAAATGCATTTACAACCTAAGCATACACCATTTTTAGCAAGCTATAAAACTTAACCTTTGGAGAATATGAATAGTGCTTCACAATAGCTTTTAAAAAGGCTATTAAAACTTCACACTTCGGATAAAAAACAGTCTAATGCTCTTGATCCTGACATCGCCTTTATACAACGTATTTCTTCTGCTACTCAACTGTGTGAAAAAAATCCCACCTATATTCTGAAGATTACCTCTTTTGGACCTTCAAAAAGTAATCTAAGCAACTCCTGAATTTGAAGCCTGCAAAAAAATAAAAAGAAAAGAGAAAAAAAAAATCCTCAGCAGTTAGAAAATAATTTCATCCAATTCCTGCCTTCTCTGTTCACTAATAAGGATGGATGTCAAGTAATTAAGACTTTAGTGGAGTTTCTAATTTTATAAAAAGCTTTTTTTCACAACTTTCAGATGTCAGAGAAAGAAATATCCTCCCATTACTTCATTGGTTCGTAACAGCATTCAAAAATTAGTTTTTACGTAACCACTGAGAAGAGAACAGAAAAAATTAACAGGCATTTCTTCTGATACAACCGGGCTAGACTTCCAAAAGCTCTTTGTTTATAAAGCAAAGCCAAAAAAATTAACTGACACTGAACCAACAGATCAGAAAACCACAGCATTCTGTTAATCTAACACTGGCTACAATTAACTGTTCATTTTTTAGGTCAAAACACATTTCTTTATGGGAACATACAAGGTCCTTGGGCTCTCCCAGGGGCAATACAGCCTCCACACTGTATTGTCAGTGTAGTGAGGGACTGATCACCCTTTTCTCTTCACAGAGAAAATAAACTAAAAAAAAAAATATAACAAATAAGGCACAGGGCTCATGTCCCAGCAGAAATCTCCTTTCTCATGCCATATTCATGCAAGCATGCTGCACACCACAGCCATAATCCACAATTCAGCAACAAGAACAGGATGGGTACAGGCACAAACAGAAGGTTTGAAAGAGGAGCTATGGCCGGACAGCAACTGCTTCATGCTTTAATAATTCTTCACACAGAAGCCAGTTCTAGAAGTAAAGACTCCCCCAACAAAATTGGTTAAATGAAAGAAGAAAAACCAAAACACACACACGAAAGAAAACAACAACAAAAAAACCAAGCTAAAGAAAACAACAACCACCACCAAAAAAAAACCACAACAAAACAAAACAAAAAACCCCTAACAAACTCAAAACAATACTCATCAATTTTTTTAAGGGCTCATTACAAAGAATACCAACCAGAAAATAGGTACAAGCATGCACTTTTCACTTCTCCCTCAACTCTTGGGTTCAGCTTGTTGGGCTGACTGCAGCAATGTCAGCACATCACGGTAGCAAGCCCAGCTGTGAGACCAGAAAATCACAGAAAGCCACGACCCCCTCAGTCTTTCTTGTTGACAATGCTCCTTCTATATGAAAATGATTTCCTTTGGGGGCTGGGATACTTCCTAGGAGTTGACACATGCAAGCTCCACTTCCCCTGTAGTAAACACTTATGAATATATATGGGATGGCTGTACAGATCTTCCTCCCTATCCTGCAAATCAGGTACTGGCAAAGGGGATTTAGACTCACATCTCCAACTCCTCTCAAAAACACACCGCTGCAAAGAGCAATCACGGTAATTCTGAGCTGAGCATCTTTATCTGCTTTGTGAAGTCACTTATTTTGTACTTGCTCACATTTTATGTCTCATTTCTAGTACATTAGCTTTCATTTTCATGGAAGATTCTGATTTTTTTGAGTTTCTGGGTTAGACAGCTGAAGTCCAAAAGTCTTCATCCACATGGATACCACACAGATACATTCCTTTCAGCAGGCTAATCTGTAACCCGCTAGTCTTACATGTGGTCTCTGCCAGTTTGGCCACTGTATCTCTGTCCTTTCCTTCCATGTTCCTCCCCCAGAAGGTGGGAGTAGGAAAAAGGCAGTAAAACAGCTCTTTACACTTGTAACAGTCTCTTCCCACACAACCATACCAACACAATTCATAACCTCAGTATTTGAGTAAGACTTCTCAAAAAATTCTTGCAGTCATACTAAACACGAAACATGTCCAGTTTTAGCCCTTTCGTGTTTTAAGCTCCATTTCAGAGGTTTTTTTAAGCCCTGCGATCAGAGGGCTGGAGCAGCTCTCCTACCAAGACAGGCTGAGAGAGCTGGGCCTGATCAGCTTGGAGGAGAGAAGGCCCTGGGGAGATTTTTCAGCAGCCTTCCAGTACTCTACAAGAGAGCTGAGAGGGACCTTTCACAAGGACATGTAGCGACAGGACAAGGGACAACGGCTTCAAACTGAAAGAGGGGAGGTTTGGGTTCTTTACTGTGAGGGTGGTGAGGTCCTGGCACAGGTTGCCCAGAGAAGCTGTGGATGCTCCATCCCTGGAAGTGACCAGCCAGGCTGGATGGGGCTTGGAACAACCTGGTCTAGTGGAAGATGTCCTGCTCATGGCAGGACACCAGTCACGTTGGGACTAGATGACCTTTAAGGTCCTTTCCAACCCAAATGATTCTATGATTTTATGATCTGAACATAGTTTGGAAGTTTGGCACATTAACACTACACTTGCTTTACAGCCAGATGTGATTTCACTATATATCCTGCCTTTCCATTATCCCTTGAATATTTACTGGAGGGTAAGAAAAAATACTGTAGCTGAATTTATCAGCTAGCTCCAAAAACTGAAAAGTCATATAGCTCATATTAAAGCTTAATGTAGGAATGTAAAACATAGAGATTTAAGGATTTTTTTCTTGGTAGCCTAATCTGATATTTTTCTTAAACTGTTAGTGGGAAAAACAAAACCGTCCACCCTGCTGTACGGTTTTTACTCATGAAGAATGATATTTACTACTTCCCAGGAAAGTCAATATATCAATTTAAAATATATTTTTACATTTTTTTCAGATTTATCTTCAGATTTGTCTTTATGATGTAAAAAACAGAGCCATACCAAGCCAGCAAAACCCCCTAAACTGAATAAACAACCTACAACAAGCCAGTTTTGCACTTCAAGACCTCTTCTGCTTTAAGAGGAATACTACATGCATAGGGTGTCACTGTCTGCCATTGCAGGAAACTACCTTTCATAACCAAGGAGGATGAGATTTCAGCAGGACCAATCATCTTTGGCTGCCTTGTATTTTTTTTATCATCTTGCCACCAATTTCCTTCTGCTAGGGAGAAATGAATACAAAAGCAAGACATTTTATTTATCTTGGTTTATCTTCTATATTGCTATGTCTTCTGGAAAAACAGGAATTTTGATTCCTAACTCCATAGTCAAACATTAAGCTCCAGAGCAGGAAGCCTTACAACCACCCCGTTACAGCATTGCTTGGGCTTAGGTTGGTTGTTTGGGTTGTTTATTTCTTGTTTGTGTTTTGGATTTTCTGTTGTAAATCCAAAAGAAATAATTTCCCCTGTAATTTATTATGTCACTAAAACAGCCAGAGTCAGCTAATGTTTAGTAGAAATAATATATGATAACAAATATTTTGCCCTAAGTTACAGGCAGGCAAACCTAAAGCTAGAATGAGCCTCATTACAATGCCATTTTTGGAAGCTTAGTCCAGCTACGTGTCACTCCAAAGAATTATTCATATTCCTTATTAAAATCTATTAACAGGCAGGATATTTCCCCCCCTTCATTTTCATTTTATCACTGCATTTATACTGTGTAGGTAGTGGCGAGAAATGATGCATGTTAAGAAATACAAAACCATTCATTCTGATTTTGTAATTACAAGGGAGTAGACCCTGGCTGTTTTGAACTCTCTCTTTGTGTTGGTTCACATGTGCATAAAATGAGCAACCTTTCCTGCAGCTAAGTGAGAAATTGCAGGGCATTGCTTTACTGGCACTCTGAAAAATGACTGCTTGCTTTCAGTAATACAGAGGACAAAGTAACTGGTGAATATACAGAATATCAGAGCAAAACCATTCAGGATCATTCTACGCACAAGATGCTGGTTGGGAATCAATATTCTTCCAGGGTCTTTTTCTGTCTTTCACTATCTCAAATATTTTCCCTGCTTAAAAGATAAGAAGCTATTGCAATACTTGTACCCTTACATTTGTGGGGGAAAAAAAACCAAATAAAAACCCAACATCAACAACAAAAAAGAGAGTAGGCAGACTCTCAGGTAATGGGCATCATCCAGTCCAGCCTCCTTCCTGCCAATCATGCAACCAGCCTCTCTCTCATTAGTACTTCACTGCTCTGCTCCCTCAGGGTCTAGTTACTCCACAGCAAAACCAACAATTTCTTTTTCAAATGTGTGGTGGGGAAAGTTTTACGTGTGTAAAAAGAAGCACATGTCTTCTCCCAGAATAGTTACTGGAAATACCAGTTTTGGTTTCTTCACTCAATTCTGAGGTTCACAAGGAATCAAACTTTCCATATTACTTAGATCCTGTTTACCTGTCCTACAAAAATGCTGTGATCTACACCTGAAATCAGGAGATCTGACATTGATATGAGAACATAGGAAGCCACATCATACTGACTTTTCATGTGGTATTTTTCACCCTTCTCACATATCTTTCTTTCTCATCTACCTCTTTTGCCTCCCGCTACATTACTTTTTCTACTGAGTTTACACTCCATAAAACAGTTATGCATTAATTTTATCCCTTAATGCAACTGATATCTGAAAGCATAAAAAATTAGTTTTAATGATACAGTCAGAGCAATTAAATTATGTCCTACTTTTGCAATGCAGTAAAAAGTGATTACACATTTACCTTTAAAGTTCCTTTATGTTCTATGTCTCGAAAAACTTCCCCAAACTTTGTACCTCCAGCTACATGAATTCTTCTATTTTCAATGAACAGGAGGTAATGAGGGAAAAAAAAGAAACAAAAAACAATGAGGGGTGTCTGTCACTTTGGACACTGCAACATCAAGGACAGTGAGCTAAACTGTGTCCTAACTTGTCAGGTATTAGTTCTAAGATCCAACACATCATTGTTTGGATTGCTCCTTTCAATCAGCCGTAGATGATGGATATATTCATGCACGCATGCAAACGACCAGAAAAAGGAAATTCTGATGATGAATAGAATATAAACAGCATCATCTGAACTAGGTTCAGTTCTGCACAGCTGTAAGAAAAATCGTGTATAAACAGATATGACTGAGTCTTTAGAATAAAAATCCAGCACTTTCATGCACCTTAACAAATATCCATCAAGTTTTCTATCCACATCCATCTTGCTTTATTCACTACATTTTCACAGTTCAGTCATTTTCTCCACTAATAAAATGTTTTGTCCCAAAACCCCCACCATACTTGTACTTAGAATCTGACACCAGATGAATGAACCAACCTTCTAAAGTTAAGACCTGGAGAAAACGCTGTGTCAATTACCACAGCTTTAGTCAAGACAATGACGCATTACAGCTCATAACCAAGTCAACAGCTCTGCTCCTCCTGTCACTGTGTTCATTTGAAAAGTAAATTTTGACAAGGATGAACACTGGCAGGCTGAGCAGAGTGGAGAGATGCTACAATGCTGCCATCAGAACAAAGGAGCACACCGCAAGGGAAGATCTGGGATTGCCTTAGGAGTAGAATAACAGAAATAGGACGAAAGTTATAAAAATCTAAGTTCTCCTGAACATCTCACAAGTGCTGCACAGGTAGACGAGCCTAGGTATGACAAATAATGACACGGCAACTATCGTCTGACAGCTCAACAGAAACAAAAACCCAAATTATACCTGGGGACAAAGTATTAATGTCACTGTACAACAACCACAGTGAAGCCTCAACTCAACAGCTAATTTCTGTTAAAGTATTTTTAAGACCTGATTTAACTTGAACAAGTAAAAAGATTGCTTACTTGCAAGAAGAAAGAGTCTATCACACGAGGGAAGACTAAGAGAGAAGACTTTATAATCTAAACATACTGGACATAGAAGGTTTAAGCGACAGTTCAAATACTGCCACAAAACTAATACATTATTACTGCATTCTGACAAGCTGAAGTTTTCTTCCCTTCTGAATGGAAGAAGCAATGACAGAAAACATAATTTTTAAAGGGAGTCAGTCAATTCATAAGTGGAATTTATATTATCGTCTGCAACTATGTGGGCACCGACTCAGTGATCCAAGATGCCCCTTCCAGTCTTAAATGTGCACCTCTCTCTTAGTAACATCACTATAAATCTTCCCAAAGGAAATTCCAGGTGGGCATAAACCACTTGCTTCACCCAAATGTGCCATGCCCTTTAGCCTGAAATTAGCAGTCAACACCTGAACTGGAAACGCAAGACTCCTCTGAGCCTACCTCAATTTTCCAGTCTGCTGGATTTTTAAACAAATTCCCCTGTAAGGAGCTTCTTGCTGCCTAGCCCCTTACACATTTAATACAGATCTACCAAAAACTTCTGTTTCCTCTCTGCTCTCCTGTGTTTTTACCATTTTCTTGCTTAAAATACCCATTTGTCCCTGCTGAAGTTACTGGGCCTGTAACAACATGCTGTAGCCTGGTACTCGAGGCAGAAGCCTTAGAGGCTTCCAGGAGCACCAGGCGTGCCTGGCATCCTCACACTTCTCCATGCAGCACTGGGGACGTACCACCAGCCTGGGAAGGTGTAGATTCATCTTTTGGTTGTACTTCACACTCTGCCTTCTCCTCCCCCTCTCCTGTCCTTCATTCTTTACTTTGCAATACATTTCTTTCAGAAATGTTTCTGAAGTGATGTTTTACAAGTGACATGCCATGGCTTTTTTAGCATTTAATAAGCCGGTTTAATAGCAAGTACTTACTTGCCTGCATCTCCCACCTGCAATTTCTTAGCGCTAATGCTGGTGTTGTCAAGCTCTAAGGTTCCTCCCCATATAAGTGGTATAAAACCAAATTCTAAATTACAGGCCTTCTCTTACATGTTCTAAATATATATAGAACTATTTCTTTTGCTCGGTTGGAGTAAATCTAATTCGATTCTGCAGATTGGGGCTTGTCAGTGCATCAACTCTGCTTAACTCACATCTCTTACCAGATACTACTGTTTTTCAAGACCACCAGCAAGTAAAATACCAAAACTGTTACTCTTCAGTGCAAACAAAAAATCCAACACTCCTGAAACAAAGTCCTAATTAAAGTCTGGTAATTCTAGATTTGATTTTGGTACAGAAAAGAACTAACGAAGCCCAACAATACTTTTTAAATTCAAACCTAATTTTTGAATAAGAAACCTAGAACTTGGACTTTTAAATGTGCCTGGAGGCTACAGTAAGGAAGAATGTACCTGCATACCATTTTGTAATTGAGTATCCAATTCAAAGTTTCTACTTACTCATTCAAATGCAAATTAAAGTAGCTAAAGCACAAATGCCCAGTCTGAGACACAAATTCAATTATAACAAGTCAGTCACTGAATTCTTAATATGGATGCTTTCTGCACTTATATTTACATTTTAATTTAGACAGAAAAAAACCAATGACCCCGATGAGGTATATGCAGATTAAACTTCATGGTTCTTATGTATATGATAAACTAAAACAAGGCAAATAAAACATACAAATAGGAGCTCTGGGATTTTTTTTTTCCAACTTTAAGAGAGAGGTATGACCATTTTTATTACTTTTTGTGAAGACCTTTCCTCTCAGTCAAAGAGCCGGAAGCCCAGACATCAGGCCAGAGATACGATCTCAGACTGGTATTCCTGGGATGACCACAGGTAGATTAAAGGATAGAAGAGATTGTTCATCTGAACCATGACAGCTTTTACTCGATTTAAAAGTACTTCATGCCTTTAGCTTCTATAAATCTTCCAAATTTCAACTGTTTAAGAGCTGAGGCTTTTTGAGTGAGCACTCCTGCAGACATCCAAGTCAAAAGACTTTGGGAGGCTTGTTCCATGCACTGAACCGAGCAGCCTCCAGCAATTCCACACGCTGACCCACCCTGGCAGGTAAACACCACACTCAAGGGCTCCCGTCACACCGAAGTGCAACCCACATCTCCCATTTTTTTGTGGCAGATGCCCACAGATCAAGATGAGGCAGTTCCTTCCCATAGGTTATGTGGCTGGTTGTGGTGGGCTGATCTTGCCTGGATGCCAGTTCACTCCCCAACTCAGCTGGAGGGAGAAAATACAACTGAAGCCTCAAGGGTTGAGATGAGGACAGGGAGAGATCACTCACCAGCTACCTCCACAGGCAAAATAGACTCGATTTGAGGAAAATTAATCTAATGTATTGCCAATCAAATCAGAGTGGGATAATAAGAAAATAAGAACAAATGTTAAAACACCTTGCCCCCACCCTTCCCTTCTTTTTGGCCTTAAATTTACTCCTGAATTCTCCACCTACCCCCACAGTGGTGCAGGGGCATGGGAAATGGTCAGTTCATCACACATTGTCTCTGCTGCTCCTTCCTCCTTAGGGGGAAGACTCTGCACGCTCTTCCCCTGCTCCATCCCACAGGAGACAGTTCTCCATGACCTTCTGCAATGTGAGACCTTCACGCAGGTTCTTCACAAACTGCTCCAGTGTGGGTCCCTTCCATGGTGTGCAGTCCTTCAGAAACAGACTGCTCCAGTGTGAATCCTCCACGGGGTAACAAGTCCTGCCACCCAACCTGCTCCAGTGTGGGCTTCCCACAGGGTCTCAGCCTCCTTTGGGCTCTGCTGTGCTTTGGGGTTCTCTATGGACTGCAGGTGGATCTCTGCTTCACTATAGGCCTCCATGGGCTGCAGGGGCACAGCTGTCGCACCACGGGCTGCAGGGGAACCTCAGCTCCAGTGCCTGGAGCACCTCCTGCCCCTCCTCCTCTGCCCTTGGTGTCCACAGAGCTGTTTCTCTCACATATTCTCACTCCTGTCTGCTGCTGAGTCTCCACTGTGCAGATTCTTCCCCCTCCTTAAATATATTATCCCACAGGTACTGCCACCATCGCTGGTGTGCTCCATGGGTGACACTGGCTGTATCGCACATGGGGGAAGTTTCTGGCATCTTCTCACAGAAGCCACCACTTTAACCCCACCAATACCAAAACCTGGCCCTGCAAACCCAACATACTGGTTCAGAGAAAGCCAACCTTCTCCAGGGAATACTTCTCATCCTCCTCAAACCACATTTCACAGACGTGTGCATCAGCACTACTGGTCTAATCTGTCTGTAAAGCCAGTGAATGACAGCAGAGCCAGGATTGTGTGCCTTGACAGTAACAAGCCTTGTTAATGCAATGGCGTAAGTAATCCACTCTTGCCCTCTCATAAAAATCTGTGAATCTTGTTCAGCGCCATGTGCTCAGAATCAATATGGTTCACCAGATCCTCAAAAAGATGCTTTGATCTTGTGTTGGAAGCATACAGATTTCAGGTCATTTTGTTTCAGAAAGGGCACCCAAATCAAAAGCAAAATATATATATCTCTTCCGATCACACACACACTCCTCTTACTCCTGTTTACAGTGTTATCCAAACACTGAATTTAAAGGACTTTATGGTCTCAGCTGACTTGAAACCACAGAAGCCTAATGTTACAGTTTGGCAGATTTTCAGGGTCAAGGGTTACACCTAAAACAGAAAAGCAAAGATAAAGTTCATTACAGAATTTAAATGGATCATATTTGACGATCCACCACGAGCCTAAATTTAGCTTTACATCATCTAAAAATCTATCTGTAGACTTGGGTAAAGATTAAATAGGTAAGCACAGCCTTCTATTTAGCCCATCACCAGCAACTCCAAACTGAATACAAACAAACTCAACTCCATACAAATTTATAATAAATTGTGCTATGATGAAAGAGTTTTATATGGTCCAGATTTCCCGTTGAACAGTTAGATATACTTTATCCTATAAATTTTTATTTATGTAAGTAGCAGTTTCATGAATGTGCTTTCTTTTAAGGTATCTTCTCCTGCTCTCCATACTTCGTTTATTTGCATCAACATCCTCCTCCTTACTTCTGTCCTTTTATCACAAATCTTCCTGTAAAATAATTTGCAATTTTCCCATAGCTCCATGATCTGCTCAAACCTTTTTGGCATTAAAAAAACCAGCAGAAACACTTGCAGTGCTGTGATAGATGTAATTTGAAGAGGAGAAAGAGATTAAGGTTTTTGCATTGTGTCTTTTGCTTGGGTGCTTTCTGGAGAAATAAAGTGTGCATTAAGCTAAGCATAACACTTCTGAAAGCATACAATTATTCATAAAAGTCTCTTGTGCTTAGCTTTATATTTTTTCCCCAACAATATTTAGTGCAACTTGCAAACATCAATAAAGAACATGGCACCTAAGAATATCTAACACACCCACTTAAGGTACGATATTGGCACTTACAAACCATCCTAGTAAAACTTCTGAAGGGCAAAACCAAAACAAGAACTCAAAAGTGAAGTATAGCAATCAATCTTACACAAACACACCAAGCTTTCACAGCCACCAAGACATGTTCTTGCATGTATTAGAGCAGGTAAGGCTATTCTGCTTTCTGCTCTAAGCACTACAATTCCTTGAGGAGAGATTTCATGCCAGACTAGAACAGAGAGAAACAATCGTAAAAATGTATAATTTAAAGTCATTTTGTGTTTAAAATACACCAGTACAGAACTTCACTAGCTAAATGTTTTAATGAAGAAGTAACATACACACACAGTGGATATCGGGCCACAAGGATCTCAGTGGCAGAGCTGCCACCTTGTAACAGCACAGAATTAGTTTGTCAGCATTAGAAATAATCAGGGACTTCCCTGTTTATTTAGCACATTTAATAGTAAAAACAAAGAAACCTGGCTATTTGCAATTGTGAAACTTAACCAACCTGTATGTATGTGTTATTCCACTTCGAAAACTCACACTGCTGAAAAAAATTAAATGGTTTCTAAGATCAGCAAAAGAAATTAAGACAAAGCAAGCAAAACCTCAGCAGGACAGGCGATTTGATTTCAGTTGACAGAAGCTACACATCACCTAGCTTCCACTAAGGACACCACTGCTACACTAAACAAGCCCTGCAATTTGACATCGAAGGAGTTTTGAAAGAATAGTACATTACATGCTGAAATCACTACTTTTCTTCACTTCCTGACATTTTACAGCAACTGCCCAAGGGACATGAGAGACTTCAGCGTTAGTCATATAAAATTCTGAGGAAAAAAAAAATTCTGTTTTACTAATACAGACAACTTAATTGGAAGAGCTGCTAAAGTGACCTTCCAGGTGATGAGGTGTAATCAGGATGCTCCACTTTGACAGCATGTAAATGAATTAAAGCCAGAGAAGGTACTGGACAGCTGCCTTAGCGCTTCTAACACCCAAAGGTGTTTTTGAAACTGGCTACAAAGGGATATATAGTCCATCTTGGAAATAATTCTCTTAAGAGGACAATTCAAGAGCACCCAATTAGGCGGAAACTGCATCCTGAGAGTAGTCTGGTGCGCCTCTTTATTACCTTGGCTGATGAGGCAAGGGAGTATGAGAGCTGTACTGAAACCAGAATAAAACAGCCAAGACGGTCAGGGACTGGGACAGAAGAAAAGGAAGAAAGGAGAGGAAAATGAAAAAAACCAGTCAGGCACCAGTTTCCTCAAACTGTGGAAAAGAGCAAAGAGTCTGAAGTCTTTGAAGACAAGAGTCTTCGAAGCAGCAGCTCCAGCTTCAGCAACAAGTCACTTGGCAGGAGGAAAAATGCTCAGGATGTTGAGAAACAGCCCATGCTGGTGCAGAAACCATTGCTGTACAGCACAGTGTGCTCTCCTTCATCAAGTTTAAATTCAAACACTACCTAACTTGTATTTTCAGTATTAAAATGCAGACAGTAACACCAAATAATTAAGTAGTATCTTTATTTTCTGATTTTAAGGAAATCAGTCACACTATATGAAAACACAGTGATCCACTCACACCACTATGCTTTTCCCTTCTGTAGGATGTTTCTACAGTGCAGCAATAGGACACAAAGCACAAGGGAAAAAGGCATCTGCAGAAGTACATGTTAATCAGCGGGCACCAGCTTTAAAAACCTCTGCTACAGCTTATTTTCCTTGCATTTGAACTTTCACAACTTTTGAGGAATAAAGCAAAACAAAGAACTGGAATGTAGTAACAGAGAATTTAAAACACATTCAGTCAGCCCAAGGCCCATATTAAAGGTTGAAAAAGAAAATAATTCTACGTTTTCCTAGTGAGACGAAAAAAAATGGAGATGGCAGCATTTGGATCATCATCTCTGTTGTATTTGCTCTCTTCTACTGTGTGTTCACAAAAAAAAAAAGAAAAGAATTGCCGACTAAATGCTTTATGTCATTTACTTTAAAATTAAAAAATACCACTTTAATAACTGATCAACAGGAGAAATTTATAATGAAAAATGAGCTTTAATAAAATTCACTACACACAGAATCACAAAGGTTTATTGGTAATAAAAGCCTTAATTACAGACTCAATTATTGATAGACATAAATGAAGTACAGTTATATCATTTTTATAAGCTGTGCAAAATATAAAATAGAAAGCAAAGAAATCATTCCTGGGCTTTATTACCTAATGTCAGTAAGAGATTTTTTTTTTTTTTTAATTTATAAAAAAAATTCCACAACAGCCCTCATTCCCTCTGCTTTTCTTTTCCTTTACCTTTCATTTAGCTTTTCCATCTCCATCCAATTTCTCCTTTCATTCAGTAACAGAGTCCTTCTCAGGCTACTTAAATTCTTTCATTCTGTCTCTTTAGATGATGACAGGAATGAGTTCCACTGAGTCTTTGACCTGGCCAGAAGCAAGCCAGGCAGCTACTGCTCCCCTAGGCACCCTGCAGCAGCCCTGCCCCAGGTGCAGCAGCATTTGCTAGAGGGACAACCCCACCTGGCCAGGATGAGGTGGTGATGGTGACAAACCATAGTTTCATTCAAATGCCCTCCTCTCATCGCTGCAGAGGGCAGAGCTCACTCTTATGTCCCTCTCCTGTCCACACAGGACTTTGAGAAAGAGTCTTGCAAGTCTCTGACCCCTTTTGTACGGCTTAGGTACCTCTGAGCTGATGTTCCACACGGTAGCAACAAAATTAGAGGGAAAGTTGCCTTGCTGACAGTGTAACTGAGCAGCACTTCCATAAATCAACTCCTAGCACAGCACCACAGCTGCATCTTTCCATTCCAGAGTGCTGTGCTCGTTCCAGGATCCTTGCACAGCCCCAGGCACACTTAGCACCCCAGAAAACCTCTGCCAGAAGCCATGTAATCAACCCTCTGCTCACTGAAGAGTTGGTTAAACCACGTGTGCGATCTGGATTCCCTGACTAATTTGTGCAGAAAGTTGGGGCAACTTGAGAAGACATGCATGATCTTGGAGAACAGCAAAATAGCCCCACTAAACACAGATATCTAGGCCTAAAGGAGAACCAAGCCAGTCAGGCTAGAGGAGGTTGCTATTCTTAGCATTGCTTCCAGTTAAATAAAGATTTCTGAGTTAAATAAAGATACCAAGTGTACCTACGAAATGCTTTCATTTTCACTGCTGCTGCAATCTGCAGCTGGGAGTTGAGTTTCTCAGTGAGAACCTGGGAAGAAAACAAGAAAATTCGACAAACTTAAAGTGACTGGACTTTGCCAGAGATTCAAATGTTATCTATCACTTTTAAAAATAGAGCTGCAGGCAGGACATTGAGTCAATTAACAAAAAGATAACACTGAAACAGAAAATGCAGTTAATGTGAGCCTGACTAATGCCAATTAAATGCTCTTTGAAAAATAGGATGCCTGTGATACAGTATGATTCAGAAACTAACTGATCTACAAAAGCTAGCCTTGAACAAGAAATAACAAATAGCAGTGGTAAATAACTGTAAAATTAACACAGAGCAAGAATGCTTTCTTAAACTAAAAATAAGCAAAAACTTAACTGATAACATTAAGCAATTTCAGTAGATTTTACAACGCTCATGGAGAAATAAACAAACAAACAAAGAAGAGGTACAAGACACCCAGTTTCACCAAAATTAATTTTATCTTGAGCAAAATAACCAAGAAATACAAACAAATCAAATATCCTACTGGGAGTGATCTAGCTAACAAAGCAACTTGATCCAACAATTTCTGATAGCTGCAGTTTTAGATATTAGGAGCTTCAAGAAAAAAAAAGAAGAAAAAATCCCAAGGATTATATCGCACAAAAGATTTTTTTTTTTTTTTAATATTTCAGTGAAGTAAGCTGTGCAGAGATATGCAACTCTGACAGGATATGCCACCATCCTGCAGAAAACCAGAAACAAAGCCTGCACAAGCCTCCAGAAATACCATCACAGAAGAGTCAACAATCAAACGCTGATTATAGAACATCTGAACAAAAATAAAGGAGGTACTTCAAAAATAGGAACATGACAGGTTGCATATAAACAGCAAACACTGGCCTAGCAGGACTGAAAGATTGACAATTCTATGGCACAGTGCACTCTCAGCCTGTCACCAGCGACAAATAACTTCTGCAGACAAAATTTCGGATCCTTGCTGAGAACGTTGGAGGAAAATAAAATAACAAAAAAAGAAGAAAGTTATCCTTTGTTACTCTCCCACTTATCTGTAAATTCTGAACAATGATGTGGCTGAACTAACCACGCAGGGATGCAAGCATTCTTTAAACTCACAAACTGAAAGTAAAGTAATTTATGCTTACAAGTGAAAAAAAAAAGGTGTTTGACTAATGAGAAAGTACACACCATCATCTGTGTTGTGGGATGAATGTAAATTGAGCTTAGAAACTGAAGGGCTTGACCCTCATCTTCTGGAAGCCAGTTTAAAAGACTTCGGGAAAGAAACACTTCTTCCTCATCTCCCTAAAATGCAGCATGTAGAAATACACTGAGATAATGTGTAGGCATTCAATGAAAATTATTACAGCTCCTAACCTTTGCTAACAAGTTTCAAGGCTAGGTAATTGATTATAAAAATGAAACTGCATTTACTATTTGCTAACTTCTGATAAGCAGCAGCTATATAATTGATTCTCCCTTTCAGTATGCATCCAATTGCACCGGTATGAAAGCCTGTATGTGAAACGCTGGTATTTTATTTAACCATTTATTTAGTTTGTTTCACTGTCTACTTTCCCCCCTATGAATAAAGACTGAACTCAATTGCCATAAAAAAATGATATGGACTACTTCAGTGTATTTAGTGTTATTACTGGGTAAACAGCCTGAGACAAAATGAGATGCAAGGTTATCTTAAGTTACTACTTTTCTGGAAGGGAATCTAGGAGTCAAAAGCAATCATTAGCCATTGTTCCACAAGTCTCCCAAGAAGATCTGTGTCACAGAAATCTGGCAAAATCTCATAATCCTGTGTTTCTGTATCTCCAAGGCATAGTTTGGTAGACAAACTCTGATTAATTAGCTGTATCAGAATAGTCTGCTAATATAAACATAGCTCTCGTCAGCATGTGTATTCCTAGCAGCATAACAATTCTCCCTTCCTCCTCTCCCTTGCTTTGCTTTCGACAGTGCATTCTGCTCATGTAAGCACATCTATGCTCACACCTGGGCTAGAAGCATCAGGCAAACATGCACTATATATTCTCGAGCAAAGTCTGTTGGGTAGTTAGCCCTGAGTATTCTACTTAATACTTGTCTGATGTGTTTCCTCTCTAGATTGTCTCAAAACCTCTAAACCTCGTGTTTAACAACTCGCAGAGAGAAAAGAGCAGCGTCCTTTACTCCTTTGCATAATCACCTTCTGGCCTAGAGCACAAGTCTCTCCTCATGGTCACTCACACAAACAGGTCAAGGCAAAGGACTTTGAATCCTCATCACATTCACTTCTGATGGAATGACTCCTAGACTAAGAAATTCTGCAAAAAACTCCTAGGTGTTACTTGAGATGACAGATGAGCCTGTGATTAAAAGATTCATGTTGCCATGCTATCATAGGCATGGTTAAAGCAAGACAAAAAAAATATTTGTTTAAGCCCATTCTTTCTTTAGACTGAGCACAAGTTCAAGTAGAAAGCACCATGCCTAAAGATCAATCTTCCACTGATGTGCCTGTCCACTGCAAAGGGAACAGGGCACACGCCGGTCTTCAATAACTCCCACTTTATCCCAGTAAATTTTCTATAGGTCTTGCTTCCTACCACAGTTTTATGCACTGAGAGCCAAGATTTTACAAGATTTTATTTATGTCTAGACAACTCTTTAAGTATTTAAGTCTCTTGCAGCTAGACACAGTGATCTTTCTTTCACTTACATTTTACAATCTTCCAGTCTAATGCAAATGGATGTCCAGGAACTGGAACAACCTAAATGATCGTTATTCACAACAATCTAATAAAATAGGCTTCACTGAAACTTAATATTTAAAAAAATACAAGCTGAAATTAAAACTATTCTGGGAGTTTGTTTTAAATAGCAATAACAATAAAGCACTACAATATCTCGTTGAAAAGTGGGACACAAACAACACATGAATGGGACCATAACTGAATTAGTCTACACTGCAAAATAAACAAGTAATCATCACAGGATTTGATAGCCATGCATTCAAACATATCCTAATCCTGAAACTAATAAGAAGGCATAACTACAAAAATAGATCTCTCATGTTAAGTCTCATAAAAGTCACAAAACTGCAAATCTGCTCTAAAGGATTTTCTCACATTTTAATTAACTATCATAAAAATATTGTGATGAGATAATCTCAGTTTATATAGAAGCATTTTCTCCATTTAAAATTATACTCAAGAAAGCTTAGTAAGCTGCCTATTCCCTGCTGACAGGCACAAAAAAAAATATATCCATTCTCATAGATTATATTTTATAGATGGAAAAACTATGTGTGTGCAATTTAAAAACAGAGGCTTTAAAAAGTCAGCCAAAGAGGTGAACTTGCATCAGACTTGGGAAGACTCAACTAGATCAATCCCCTACCTAAACTATTTCTCTGCAAGTCATGATAGCTCAACACACTCTGCAAGGAACAGAAAGATACTATGACTCTCAGACAGCATCCAGCATCTTAACAGCCTCTACACCATCACTCATGGTTTACTGTATCCTCCCGTGCCCCCTCTGCACGGGCCCTGATATTTCTACTCTAAAAATTAAGTCCTTAAGAATCTGTTTAAATACTCAAATAATTTCAAAGCTGAGTGTTCAAACACATGCTGGATCATGGCCCAAAAGTATTGTGTTAGCTCAGTTTCTGGATTTTGTGACTAAGCTTCTGTTACAGGTTTACTGCACCTGTCAACTACCACAGGCTGATCCGCCCCACCTCAGTCCAGACACAGCATGAGCAGGCTCAGACCAGAAAAATGGATGACTGCTGCAATTTCACCAGCAGTGGGTCATACATCTATATTTATTACGATACCCTTATTAAACAACTAATGTTACATTTCTCCAGAATTGGTAACAATGCACTGTGAGAACACGGGCTGCTTCCTTCCAGGAGTGAGAGTTTCTGGAGCATCTTGAATGCCCTCAGTGTAAGGTGTGAGTCACTCCAGAGATCATCTGACAGCCCAACAGGACAGAGACAGACATTTAGGTCACCCAGTGCTTATGCTCAGCACATGACACTCTTTGCCTGACACATTACCTCATACACCAAGGCTCTTATGATGACTAGAAGAAAACATTCAGGGCTTTTTCCTCCCCCCAGAAAGACCGTCAATATGAAGAGCTTCTCAGTTTATCTGTCCTGACCCCTAGGTGCAGAAGGGAGGCTGTCTAGAAAGGGTGCCTTAGTCCTGGTGGTTGCCCTAGGAGCACAGGCCACGTATGCCCAGTGCGAGAATGCGTCAGCTTGGCAAAGTCCCGGTGGGGAAGCAGAGACGGCTTCCTGACACAGGAAATAACACTGAACTGTGTGGCTGACAAAAGGGGAACAACATGGTGACATGGCAGTAACACGATCTTTACCAAGAGGGACATCCCGATGAATCATGGCAGGTGAAAGGAAAGAGTGTGACTGCCAAACCCAAGTGAGTACATGGAGATACAGACAGGGGAGGGCAGGCACTGCCTACCTTGAAATTGGGTTCTCGCCTTCTCCTCTCCCTGAAAATACTCTGATCAGGGGCTCTCCTCAACCCCACCATTTTCCAGAATGCTTCCTGCTCTCCTGTCACAATTTGTTTCACTTGCAAGCTCAAATCCAGCTGCCCTTTCTGTGCAGAGGGCTTGCCTCCGCCACCCACGCAAGGGGAAGAGGCAGCACACGCTGGCTCCGTGCAGCTGTGCCAGGGCCCTCTGCTTCCTTCCTCCTGATGTGGTGTGCCTGCCCTCTCACCACAGGCTCCCCACCACAAACACTCCTTTCCCGTCTCTGCACCAGCAGCGGATGTGACAACCCAGATCCAAAAGCTGGGCTCCCTTCAGACTCAGCCAACTGTTCTCCAGAAACTCACACCCACAAGACATGAAAACCCCGCACACACCAGCTACAGCTCCTCTTGTTCCCACACTGTCTGTCCCAGCTTCCCAAATGACATTGTATCCTTCCCAGCCTCTGTGGCAAAGACCCCTTGCCATGATTTTGCCATATTATTTCTTTTCACAGGCTTTAGGGATATACCTGGTTGAACATGCTGGAAGTAAGTTCTTTGTCTTTTATTTGGGTATGCCACTCTGCAGAGATGCTGATCTGTCTTTGGCCCGATCACCGCTACTGACAGCAAACTTTTCTTTCTAGTCTGTAAATACTCCAGTCATAAGTATTTTCTTACAGAACAGTAGCAGAAAAGTGAACTTTTAGGTATACACATTAATACACCCTGTCAAAGATCCGCAGTGCTGCTGTTGCAGTCCTAGACACTCCAGCTTTAATTGTTCTCACCTCTAAAGCCTTCACTCTCCAAAGCCTACAGAACACAGAGATGTACACTAGTCAATGGCACAGTGAAGTTAAGCAAACAATATGCTAGCAAAAAAAAAAAATTCTATTTCTCAGCCTGAAATGTTCTCAAATATTTTTTGATGTTCAAGTGCTATTTATACATCAAAAACACCTCTATTATGTTATTTTGCTTTCTTTAAACCAGAAATCTAGACCTTTTCTCTTAAACCTCAGCTGCCAAAGGAATAAAAATTGGTGGATAAGAATTTAAGTAATCTCTGCATCTTTTTCCTATGCTTTCGAAAAGTCAGGTTCACACTCCTCTCCAAATAAAAAGGCAGTAAAGCACAGCTTTAGCATCCAACTCACCGCACAAAATTTTAAACCTCCACTCGTGTGTCATCAGTAGAAGAGATTATGTGGCAACATACAAAATACAGCACCTAGAAGGCCTAGCTAAAGCCCACGCAAGGGTTCAGTCTGAGGCTAAACCACAGACGCTGACGCTCCTCAGCTGCAGCAGTAGCTGGTGGTACTGGCTGACACTGTCAGGCTGCCTCCAGAGCCACAAAACTCAGCCTAGTCTCTTCCTGCAACAGAGGGAAGAAATACTGTCTCACAGGAACTGCTACTCCTGATGCAAATGGCAGGAGCTGGACCTCTCTGAGCTTTCTGACCTGGACATGTGCTGTTCAGGTTCTGATCACAAGATGATTTCCCTGCTCCAAGTCTTGCATGGCAAAGTTTGGCTACCCCTGACACAGGGAGAGCTTTTCAATGTACAATTCATCTGGTATATCTACAAATATAATTTGCACAAGATTAAGCATTCCAGACTCACCAACAACTTGTTGGCAATAAAAATTACCAAGGATGTGCATCCATTGCAGAAGTAGAGCATACAAAATTATCCAGCCCTGCAGTTGCAACTGAAGCATTACCAAGCAGCCAAAGGCCGTGAAGTGTTCATTATATCTGAGGTATAGCTCAAGCAAATGCCACAAGAAACATAAAACTCAAGTAATTTTTTCACCTCTAAAGTACTGGAGATCACTCAAATCCTTTCAGATGAAATGGATGCTGTGGTTCTTCCACCCTGACATAACAACCCAGGAGTGCTGACATGTCCAAGAGAAAAGTGGTTCTCCTAAGCCACGGTCAGTCCCAGTTCACGACAGCTTCTACAAATATCACTGTTTGAAAAGCCAGGCATATGGTGCCACTTTTTTTCAGAGAACACTGATCAATTTCTTCTTTCATTAAATTATATTTAAAGAAAAAAAACACAACAAAACAACCAACCAACCAAAAAAATCCCCATCCAACCCCAAATCCATATCCAGTCCTCAGTGTTCCCAGACCAGAGGGAATTAAAGAAACTCTGGGTTTGTTTTTTTTTTTTTTTAACTTTGAAATTGCTGTTTAGGAAGATAATGGAAAACTGCAGAGCTTAGCATTTTATTAGAAGATGAAAGATTAGGTCATAACCTCACACCTGGAATTAATGCAAGTCCCAAGACACCTTTCAGTTTTCTAGTAGCTATCCTTCCCTAAAGATACAGTTCAGCTTTAAAGAAGGAAAAGAAAATGCAAAAAACATAACTAGAAGTGACTTAAAAGCCAACTAAAAAACCCCTTTCAAACATCATTAAAAGTTTCAGCAAGAAAATGAAGATTTTCATTGCAATATTCCCTTTAAAGGTTCTATTTTTAATTAACAGGGTCCCTCAAGTTTTATGTAGCGTTTATCACACTGTCACAGAACTTGCAGTCTGTGAGCCACCAACCTCCTTCTGTGGTTATGAGAAATAATCTGTACCATACAGCATGTCCAAAAAAGTAGCAAATATTGACTCTACTGCATGAGGAGAGCCTCCTCACAAGGAGTCATAGTCCCTGCATGCTCAGCGCTCTGCTCTCTCACACTTACATGAAAAGCTTCCAGAACAAATGTTGCTGTTTACAGAGGATGACGCCTCAAAGGAAGACTAGAAACCAGTTGAAACACAAGCGAAAACACGCTATGGATGTTACTTTTGTGAATTAGAATCCACACCTAAAGCAAGGCATCCCACCATACCAAGAGGGCTAAGGTTTTATATATACTCACACAAAACTTCCAGTATGAAGCTCATACATGGCCCTCAGGAGTAACCATATGTAAAACTAAGAATAAATTGTTTTGAGAAACAGTTCGAATGCATTACTTCTGCCCAGAAAAATTAACAAGCTTTTGGACTGAGCCATCAACCTCAGTCTTCAAAACTACGCCCACAGCTAATAAAACTGGACTGAGCTAGAAATGACTCACCTGCCTCTCCTCCTCGGCATGCAGATATCACTCCTCCCAACACCCCACTTCGTTCTGGATAAAGCTGCTGGCAGCCCACACTCAGCCATTCAGCATTCACTAAAGAAACACACTGTGTTATTCATTCCTCTGCGCCCTGTGCCACTGATGCAATGGAAAGAGAGCCAAAGATTGTGAGCATACTGGGTGTGCTGAAGCCCATCTTTCCTTATCACTGCTGCACTTGCAGATGGACATAATTATTAAAAAGCGACCCACAGAGGGCTTCATGCACCATTCAGAGCAGAAGACAAGTGTTTCTAAGGTAAGCAGACACCTCTCTGCAGTAGGTCAGAAAGTAAGCGTGCCCTCAGCAAAAAGTGAGAATTTCTCATGCTTGGGAAGAAGGGAATGGAGATCTTTCCCCTCTTACTTGGGAAATGAAACAGCCACCATGGACCTATAGGTGACCACCATCTCAGGGAGTTCCTGCCCGCTGGCTCTTGAGCTGCATGCTGTCCAAGAGGAACTGCCAAGCTCCCCCTGCCGAGCTGTCCTGCCCTGGTGGCTGCAGCAGCACTCCAAGGCCCCTTTTGAAGGATGATGACAGCCAGCAGGCTCTGCAGAGCCTAACCCTGCCGGCGTGTCCCAACACCCAGCTACATTCCCACTCCCATAAGACCTCCAAAGAAACCACAATTCTCATTTGCCCTGCTCCTATCCCTTTGGCTCTCAGGCAGACACAATGCATCTCTTATGGCCCTCTGATACACCAGCAGTTTTATACACAGGCCAGAAAGTTAGCCTTCCTTCTGGCTGCAGATACCAAGGGCTTAAAGCTCTTTCGAGGTAAGGAAAGAACTATCTTACAGAGCAGGCAATATATTACGTTAGGATACACAGAAGATGCCAAAATATTCTGTGAATCTACTGAGAAATGGTTAACCTCCCTCTACATCCATGGTAGTCACCTTTGCAACATACCCTGTATTTCCCACTATCTCAAAAGTTTTAGATTCGTCTCCCTACTGCCCCCAGAAGCTGTGCAGAAGTTTTGGATTTAACACTCCAGCGTACTTAAAGTGACAAGCAGTGACAAGAAATGACCCACAGACACAAGGGAGTCTGGATGAAATACCAGAACCTGACCCTTACCAAGCCTGCAGGTGAACTTACAGAAAGCACACTCCAAGATTCACGTAAACACCTAGGAATTTGCTGCTGTGGGGGACCTCACATTAACTGGGGTTAAATCTTGAGGGTAAAGGACTTAAACTTCAAAGCTAAAACAGAACCTGTTGCATCATTCAACGGCAGTGTGACGTGCCAGGTCAAACTGGACTATGGAACAGTCACCCCTCCAAAAGTCCTGCTACAGAAACTGTGTCAGGAGCTATAAACTACTGGAGCAAACCATTCTCTAGAAGTTTTAAATATTTAACAAAAAAAAAAAATAACATTGGGGAAAAAAGTGCAAAATATAAATTTATGCAATGCAAAGTAACTGTCATTATTTACTCATATATTGGTGACTGTTTCAAACCACAGGACTCCATTATTAACCATAGTTACTAGAATTACTTTACTAACCATAAAGCTCTGCATTACTAAGTTCTTGTCTGTGCAGAAACACAATAGTAAGAAACATAATTCACTCTGTTTCTGGAAGCTGCTGGGACATTCATAACACTGATTTTCTTATTGCTTCTGTGTGTAGGCCGGGTTCAAGATTAGCAGCAAGTTGCACAGCAGTTTGAAAACTGAAGAGTAATATTAAAAATACTTGACAAAAAATCTCAGCCATGAATTAAATTTGGAAAAATTATCCCCCTCACTAACCTTTAAAGCTGTCAAGTGTAAGATGCAAATGTTTTCTGGATTTACATCACCAGTTGTCAGGGCACTACTTTGGTGTCAGTGCCATAAATTTTCACCTTCCCCAGTGTTAGAAAGCAAATCCCATAACGGGGTGTCACTGCGTGGATTTTAAGATAATACATACCCTATCATCCTTTCCATATGCAAGCATTTGATGTGCTGTATTAAGAATGAAGAAATTGATTCAGCATTCTTCTCTCTTCTGAAGTTACACAGCTACACTGAAGTTCCCCAAATGCTGCCTAAAATTCCATTTGTCCTTTTCCTGTTCCATGCGAGGTTTTGTAGGTAAAGGCCATTGAGTTCATCTGTACTCTCCAGAACAACTAGAATAAACCAACAAGCCATGATTTTATCTGGATGAGTCACAGAACTCACTTTGCTGAACACATGCTGCTTTGTATGTTTCATGAAATAAAATTCCATGCCAAAAGGGAAAAATGCATAGATTACTACTCTAGCTATCTCATCAACAGCAAAATAATTCAGAGGCTGCAATTAAAAGAACAGCATCGCACAAATAATTTTGAGATCTCATAGTTGGATTCAATTGCCCATTTTTAAGCCCATTTCAACCCATGTACTCTCTGAAAGGTACTCAGTTACAGACTCTTAAGTGAACATTTACCATTCCACTCCAGAGATAAAATGTGCCAATCCTCTAAAATACGAGCCTTAGGAATTCTTCCTGGTCAGCATGAAAAGCTCACTCAGCTCAACAGTGAGTTCTCAAAAAATAAATTGTTGCATTTTCTAACAATAACAAGCAAACAAAAAAACCAAACCCAAAGCCCACCCCACCAAAAATTCACATAAAAAAGCTAAAACAACCAAACCGTGAAATAAGTCAGTCGTACATAAAATGTCACACTTAAATCAAGCTGTACACAAGCTACATCTATTTTGTTCTCCAATATCTACGGTTATTTTCTTTAGTTAAATTAGAGAAAAATGGATTTAAAAAAATGCAACTTCTGCTGCAATGAAATGATAAAGGGCATTTCTTCTGTGAAATGATAAAGGGCATTTGTCCGGGATCCATCTGATTGCAGAATAATGCTGAGTTCATTACAAGCTTACTTGAAGGTGACTCGAATATTTTTTTAGAAGTGCTGTTCTTTATTGCGACTTCATAATTAGTTTCAAAACCATCTGATAAGAAATAATATTTTAAAAAGGAAAGCATTCAAGAAACATATAAAGTCCCAAGTTTACAGAGCAGTTATCAGCTTTCTGTATGTATGCTTTTCTGCGTTAGAGACATGGAACGGGTTAAAAGCATACCAGCACATACCTAAGCTGGCTTCTTTCACAATGACCATGTTTACAGAATGGCACACATACTGCACTTTTCCTTAAAAACAGAATCCGAGAAGAACTTACTGAAAAAACAGACTTTTTTTAAACAAATGTCCCACCTAACATTTTACTAGAAGTGTTCGAGCTTTCTCTTACCACAACAGTAAGTCTGGTACAATAATTTCCTTATCCTGTTTGTACCCTATTTCATGCTACACCACTGTCGGCCCATTCCATCCCTGGAAATACCCTCTTTTTTTTCTAATTCTTTTTGGGCTTCTCCATGAACTCACCACCTGCCTCCCCAACAAGAAAGTGTCACTTAAAAACCTGATTCTGTAGTGTATCCATGCGAAACACCCAAAGCCTTGCAGCGAAAGAGAACTATCTCTAATTGAGGCATCTTTTTGGGTTTGCCTAGTACGTGATTTGGATGTGTCCTTCTTTCCCCTTCATGCAACAGGAAGCCTGTGATGAAAGTAAGATGCTTTCAGTAACAAAGCCTAGCACTACAAAACACTGTGAAGAAACAGACTTTTAAAATGACTTTCTGGCTGAAGCCAGAGGTCTGGGAAAAGCTGAGACACACTGCTTCTAACAGTAAGGTAGTGGAGCTCCCTCTGTTGAATTAGCTGCCAATATCTCTTCAAAGTTTAAAAGACGCCAACTATGGTGAGAATCGATGTTCTATTAAAAACCCAAAACCTTCCAGCCTGGGCAGCTGGGACCCATCATGTACACTGTATGCAAGAGACAGCTAAGGCAAGGAGACAGCCACCACACAGAGCCCATGACACACGCCAAAATGTCACTGCCTGCCAGGGCTTCAGCCCTGGGGACTTCTGCTGTCCTTGGCTGCTATTTGAGAGCTTTCCCTCAGGTCCAAAATTGCTGTGACCAACACCCATGATTAACGATGCCAGGAGGTAGTACAGATGGTGCTACCACAGCACAAAACACAACACACGAATGCAGTTTGAGCTTCTGAAGTTTTTCTTCACAACACGGTTTACCTGTACAACCTAAACAAAATATACAAATGTACAGACTGCTGAAACACTCATTAAACCACCGACTGCGCTTTTTTCTTATCAAGGGAACAGCTTAGTATTTCTATTGCTGTTGAAAGCACTTCAAATGCTTTCTAACCAAACGTTACAGAACTGTTCTAACCCCTGATAACCTCTAAAAAAAATACCCTGAAGCTGTAGGTGCTCTGTATTGCTCTCAGTGCTATTTTATCACTTTCTCCCATTTTTTACCTCCCAAAAGGAGTGTATTTCTTATCAACAATAAAAATACTAGTTCAGCAGAAGCAGCGGTGTTTTAAAAAGCAAATATTTATTTGCCTTTCTAGAGACCTGTATGCATGATAACAAATGCAATTTGATCTTAAGCTTGGCAGAAATTCCTCAAAAGAGCCAACACTTTGGAACAGTAGATTGGCATCCACTGGTGTAGGAATGATTGTGATTCAAGCCATCCTCAGTAAAACACACTGGGAAAGAAGAAAAAGGAA
This sequence comes from Cnemophilus loriae, assembly GCA_013397755.1. Classification (NCBI taxonomy): domain Eukaryota; kingdom Metazoa; phylum Chordata; class Aves; order Passeriformes; family Corvidae; genus Cnemophilus; species Cnemophilus loriae. Next base: position 1,036,602 of record VZTF01000769.1, read on the forward strand.
ACAAAACCAAAGAAGAAAAAAAAAAGGAAGAAACTTGATCTGATCAGTGCCAGCAGTGGATTGTCAGAATAGAAGGTGTACTGCAATCTCCTCTCTAAATGATGATATTCATTTTCTAGTGTATTAAAGGCAGAAACGTACAGCCTCCTGTAATATTCATCCTGTACCCATTAAAGAAAATATACCGAGATAAAGAACATGTAGGTCAAAGCCTTGTCTTCTGGGAAGATAATACTCAACCATGACATATCAAGGGGAGTTGTTAATATTCAGGTTTTCCTGGAAAAATCACGTTCTGCTTGAGTCATTTCTAATTATCACCCTACAGCATTTACAGTTCTTTAAGAGTCTCTCATTTGAGCATCAGTGCATAGAAGCGTAACTATTTTTCTTGAAGACAGAGAAACTTGAGATAAATCAGAATATTGCAACAGGTCCTCAGTTCTCCTACAAATGTAGCCTTGCAGTTTACACACATTTTTTTAATTAAAAAATTACTGTATTACCAGAGGAAAAAAGCTACACACCAGCCAACCCAGAGGAACCTTGACTAGCACTGAAGAGAGAGCCTGAAGATTATGGGGTTTTAGATATGGTAAAAATCAATATGTAAAGTCTAGCCTCCTACCAGAGCTGGCAGAACTAACCAAGACCATACAAAGAAACCATACCATTAGAGATGTGGAAACACAGTTTCAACAGTCAGCATGGTAGTATTAAAAAAGCCACAGAGGTCCCGTGTGTGAAACAGTAGTGGAACAACCACTGGAGACCAGACCTCAAGCCAGCTTATCTGTGATCATCGTGTTATGGTCACATAGTACAGATCACAAGAAAGGGAGACTGAATATTGATAATCTAGTGTTAGGAGATCCAATTACAAATTACAGCTCCTACCAAACAAGTACATTCAGTCTCTCCAGTGTTAATAGGCTCAAAGCACACACAGAGGTGGGGCTTCTCTGTAGTTGGTTTCCTACTCAGCAACCGGCTCTTGTTTCAACGAAGCAGTCCAAAACCACTTTGACCAAAAAATACTCTCCAGAAAGTCCTCTGGAAAGTCCTTTTAGGTAGGAACCTAAAAAAGGCCACAATGGTGTGATACGGTATGAGCAGCCAATATGTTGAAGCTATTTAACACAGGCTGCTGCAGAAATGCTTGTTCTCATATGGCTCGGAAGGATTTCGTATGGAATCACATATGACGTCATGTAAATCTGCAGTGAGCACTCTTGCACCTTAGGACTATAAACCACAATGCCTGAGTAAGATACTTGTAAGGAAATTGAGAAGACCATTTTATCCTGATCATACAGATGTAATTTGCATTATGCAAAACACTTATGCTATTTTATTTTCCCCTTTACGTATCACCTCGAGTAAATATTTAGAGATTCTGTTTCCCAAAAATTTCTGCTGGAAGGAAGTCAACAAATGACTTCTACTGCGAAGAAAGATAATATATAATCCTAGGGTAAATAATTTTAACAACCCAGGTTACTTTCAGGAAGAAGAATGGATGGTACTGTAAGAAAGGGGATTACTCTTGCACAGGTTGGAAAGTGAAAATAAAATATCTTGAAATTAAATATGACTTGAAACAGATATATTTATTTCATGAACATAACATATATTTTCTTCAATAAAAATCACCTTGCTGAAATTTCAAGGATTTACAGACCTGGATGATTTCTGTTGTTGCCCTCTGCCTTCTGAGTGCTACAAACCCAACAGTAGAGGGGAGAGCACAAGAAAAATAGCTTATGTTGGAAGACTTTTATACCAAAAAACAAAACAAAAAATAGAAACCAACTCCCCCCCCAAAAAAAAAAAAA